>JABFEB020000132.1:9742519-9754098 GCA_019775895.2 Stomatorhinus ivindoensis
GGATGGTATTAGTTCTGTTGAACTTATGTTATGTTGTACGCTACGACTTGTAAAACTAAATAAAAATACCTTGATCAAAAAAAAGAAAATGAGCAAGCTCTGTGTGGCAGCTGACTATCAGATAAGACTAATTAAGGCTGCTGCAAATGGGTGTCGCCGGGGCAACGGGGCCAGCAGTCTGGTGTGTCCCCCACAAGGAGTCTGCAGAGGACCTGCCCGCTGCCTGCCTGACATCACCGAGCTCACGCATCACAGCGATGAAAGGACCCCCCAAGCAGAGGGTTCAAAACACTCTAAAGTAATTTCTTTCCTCATTACGGCAGGTGTTTAAGCCCCACTACCCACCCCCCGCTCCTGGCCCGTCCCTGGGGGGCTTTAAACCTCTGGGGCCTTCAGAGGGGATGCCGTTTTGTCATTAGCCATCAAACGCCTCGCAGATCGTCAATAATTCTGTTTAATTTCCTTTATCTCAAAGGCGGAGTGCGGCTGCGGGCCACGCCGGTGTGTGTGCGTGTGCGTGTGCGTGAGGACTCACAGTGCTGATCGCAGTCCACACGAGCAAACACCACCTGCTTAGTGTCGGGAAACTCTTCTCGAACCACATTAGAGGCCTCCTCAAAGATGGGGTGCAGCATTTGGCTGAATCTGCACCTGGACACGGGGTCACAAGAGGGCCACGCATGGTCATTCAGGGTCAGGCGAGGTCACTCTGTCACGTGGGCTCGCTCTAACTAACGCCCCCCCCCCCCCCACCCCGGGCACTCCGCACGGCGGAAATGCACCTCTGAGCTGAAGCTGGGAACTACGTGAAATCACACAAGTCGTTTCCTTGTTAAGTGGTAACCTGTAGCTTCCCAGTGAGATTTTAAACGACAAACAAAGACAGTCCGGGGAAAATAACCGCAGGATGTGTTAACTCCCACGGCGAGGATGTGAGGAGATTAGTACTCACCAGTCTGCATAAAAATTCACTAAAGCCACACCAGCATTGTCTGAAAGAAGAACAAAGATGTCAGTTCAAATGAGGGTTTAATGCCGAACTGCACTGAAGAAACGGAAGGAATGACATTCAGTGGCTTCAGATGGCTTGATGGACGGTGTTAGGGCTGTCCTAACACCACCCATCGCCCTAACATCAGCCTCCTAGGATGCATGCCTCAAGACTTACTCAAGATGTCATCGATGTTACCCCCATCCAGAGTGATTACTTCACTTCTAACCGGAGTGCTAAACCAAGTAACCTAAAGAGGGAGAGAAGGGCCAGCAATCAACCAATTGGGAGACACCGTAGTCCCCGTGTGACCAGGACAGCAATCAGCACACTGAGAAGTGATTCTGATAGAAATGACTAGTTTCAATGGCATAACACGTTAGAAAAAGAAACAAAACTGAGTAGATCTCAAACCAACACAGTAACAACAGTAACTATCATGAAATGACTAATTAAGGAACAGGGTTGTTCTGCAGCAGCAGGAACTGGGTACTGCAGTGTGGGGGCACTAGAGAGCTCCTCATGAAAAGCCGAAACCACAGCGTGACTTTAAACCTCGACTGCTTATCCTGTGAGGAGCAGCCTTTATTCACACCCGCGTCCTTCACGGTCTGCAGCAAACGTACTTTATTTTTTTCCCCCACTCAGTTTAAGCCCCTTCTGACCACCCCTTTTATGCGGGGGGGGGGGGGGGGGCGTTACGGGAGTTCACCAGGGACTGTTAGACTAACCTGGTGGGACACGCGATCAAAAATGGGGACCCATGACACCCACGTGCGCTCATACGTCCCCCAGGTGCTGTGGAGCTGGCAGGCTGTCAATCAAGGTGCAACTGCAGCCTCCAGTCCCCAGAGGGCGCTGCATGGGTAGCAACAGACGAGGCAGCGCAGGGGGGACATGGTACATAAATGTCGAACCACACCTGGAGGTTAAAAGAAACCCAAAAGCCATTTAGAAGCTGAAATGCTGGTGGGGCGGGGGGTGGGGGGGAGCATTGGGGGATGGGCAGTGGCTCTGATTGACATGAGCCTGCTTGGAGCTGCCTATGGTGAATAAAGGAGCACGTCGCGGAAGCTAGCTGCACCAATCCCCATTCCCGGCTGGCCGTGCACGGATGTGAGCACGCTCGCACCCGACTCTGATGCTCCGGAGACGGCAGATTATCGAAAGCTCAGTACTGGCACGACTTTAGCCTCACCACAGTGGGGGGGGGGCGAGTGTAATCTTCCGGAAGCCTCCATTGCATCTCCAGTTGTGACGGTAACAGTCCAGTAAGCAGGTGAGCAACATTTCAGGTACTGCGCGTGCAGCTTACTGTAAACAACTCACCCTGCTACTCGGACATATCTGTCCATAACCGATACCGCAGCCCCACCTGCCTGAACGTCCACAGCGATCAGCAGGGCCCTCCAGAGGCTGCCCTTCCCACTCCAGCTTCAGAACCACATTGTGGCCAAGAACATACATGAATCGTACAAAGACCACCAACATCAAAATCTCACTTCTGCTCAATGAATAGTCTTATTAGGTTCTTGTATGCTAGACAATGTTGTATAGTTCTTGCTGCAATACTGGTTACATTTGGGCATTCATTGGAAGATCAGCCTATCTGCACTTATGCCTAGTTTATTCTTTGACAGGACATATTCCTGTAATGTCCGATTTACCTGCCTGAGCCTTGCTGCAGGTGGCTGGCCTTCACGGGCAGCTTACTCTACAAAAAACAAGTTGAGGGAGGCGTAAAGACAATTTCCCCATGGGAAATAAAGTATCAGTTATTATTATTATTATTATTATTTGTCCAAAGTATCTGCTAAACAACAGTAAATAAAATAACGGACTAAAATAACATAATGCGCTGTCCTTTAATGCTATAGAGTATTAAAGGACAGCGCAAAGTACCAGGTCTCGTCATCAGCCGGCTGCCATAGGTCACACAGCCCAGGTCAGGTGAGAGTCCGATCCAATAAGAACAGCCTTTCTCCACGTGGGTGGCGAAGGCCTGCGTCTCCACATCCGCGCACCTCCGCCGGCTCATCCGACCACCCCCCTGCTGGTACCTGCCAGCCTTCGGAGGCTGAGCCTAGCTGCCCTGGTACCTAAGCAGGCTCCAACGACAGCAGAAGGATTCTAATGTACTGCCTTGCCTCACCTACACATCACTCTGGACAAGAGCATCTGGCACATGAATAAATGTAAATGTCTCCACAGACATGGGAAAAGACAGTCGTTCATGGAAATATTATGAGAAGGAGTAACATCTTGGAATTTTTCCGCATAACAAAACGCAACATAAAGCGACCAGATATTTAAGCAAGTATTTCACGTGTTAAATCCTAAGGCATGTGAAAATTACATTGGATGGCAGGATCTGCTTGAGTTTTTTGTTACTGCCTTACACTCTTCATTCTGCTGACTGTGCTAATTAACTTGCTAAGAGGTGACATCTTAACACCTGCCATAGGTGATGGACCACAAAACCGTCCATCTCAGCTCTGCCTGACAGACAAAAAAGAAAAACATATTGTACTTGATATTTTTTAATGTTTAGGCAGCATTTACCAGGAGCTGCTTGACTGTCATTTAGAGTCAGGGAGTCGGTTCCCAGTTTAGGATTCTTAGGAAATCTGACATTTCAAATTCTTGATCCTGGTTCTGCTGCAAGCTGCTTTATACCTCAATTCTTGCAAACATGCTGTACTCAGGTAAACATACTGTAACTGTTACTGAACCGGCATTGGCAAGAGGCTGTACCTGCCACCGCAGGTGCCTGATGCAGCCCCCTGCGCCCTCCCCCCGCCCAGCACCAAGCCAGCTTACCCCAAAACGGCCGAGAGCTCACTGGCAGGTGAGGACAGGAAGTCAGAGGCAGGAATTTTGCAGGTTGCAGATGAGAGGAAGCAGCCAGATGACAAAAGTGCAATTTCAGTGTGTTTGGGGGAGGGGTGCTCATTCAATTCAGTTAAAAAATGGCTACTGCTCCTAACAGGACTGTACGCAACATGATTCCTATTAAAGTCACTGACGTCATCAAAGTAAGGCTCAGTTTAAAAGCAATTTTCCCTGCTTACACAGATAGGCATTCATAACAAAAAGCAACAACGAGAAGAATCTTGTTAAGAGGTGCTTTTCTACTGGCATACAGGAACCGGGCCATACCGCAAAGAAAAACTAGTTACAGCACAGATCCAGCCAGGGGCAGAATATCAGTATCTTGACCAGTTTTGACCAATCAGTCGGTGGTGCCACACGCAGCTGACTTTGGTACGTTTTCAGCCCGGCTGGCACCAGCTCGGCTTCGGCTCGCTTACTCTGCAGTGGAAAACCGTCAGTTTGCGGTATGGCTCGGTTCTTGGTGCCAGTGGAAAAGCATCACTGGACTTTGGAACCATCGTTCACGTGTTAAAATGACGGATTTGTTTATGGATACATTTTACAACCCCTATGCAGCATTCAGTTGAGCAGGATCTTACGTTTAAAGGTACAAGGTCACGTTTATCATGTTAATCAACACAGCCGAGTCACCGGCTATAGCCAGCTGGCCCCATTCTCTGCCCCAGGCCCTACACAGCCCTGAAATGGTGACACTAAGCCCCTTCCTGGCACACAGAGGCAGACACATATACATGTTTTGGGCAGCTCTTATTTCAATCCCACAGTTCACTGGTGCCCCCACTGTCCCAAAGGCCCCACACTAGAACATGGTGGTGGGGGGGTAGACTGAAAATAGCTGCAGTCGGCTGGTGGCGCATGCTTTGAGAGGTGACGGGTGGCCTGCTGGGCCAGGTACTACTCCGAGACATAGCACAGAGGAGGCGCCCGACCAGCTGGATGACACAGCGGGTGAAAACGCCCCTCCGCCACATAGCCAGGGAGGGGGGAATTGGAGCGGCCAAACAGGCACAGCGACATGCTTCAGAGCAGCAACACTTTTCACTGAAGGTCCTGCCGAAACCAGCTGTGCGATCACTGTAGAAAACTCCCAAGCTGCAAACCTAACCAGTACCTCGGGTACGTTTAACACGCCCTGCAGGAAGCAGGTTCAGCAGTCACGGATGTTTGGCCAACCCAAACACACACACACGCACACACACACACGCACACACACACACGCACACACAGACAGACACACACACAGACAGACACACACACAGACAGACACACACAGACAGACACACACAGACAGACACACACAGACAGACACACACACAGACACACACAGGATCAGTTCCTGGTGGATCCCACCTGCAAAAGCATACACAGGGAGTGAACGAGCAGCACGGGGGCGGGCAGGCAGACGGAGGGACAGACGGATGGACGGAGGCGGGCAGAGGCTCCCCCAACCCACCACATGACTAATTAAATTACACCCTCCGGCTACCTGGCCAAGGTTCAACCTGCTGAAGCAGGGGAAATGTGATTCTGCCGGTTAAAGGTACAAAGGCGTGAAATAGGTCACCTCAAGGCCTTCACCCCAAACATTCTAGCTACCCGGTTGTGTCTCACTTACAAAGAGAGTTTAACTGGTGTGACACATCCCATACAATGAAGTCAAAACTAGGTGGGGAGGCATGAAGAGCAAAGTATTATAGCAGGACACAAAAGACAGAGTTTCGAACTTATGTAGTGTGACGCTGCTACACAATTTTCAGCAGGAGCTTAACGTAGCTGGCTGTCGTTACTTCAGTAGCATTTCTTCCATTGGTCAGATGGCCCTGAATTATCGCCAAGACCTTCATTTTTAAAGGAACCACAACATAAGCTCACAATGCAGTGTCCATCTACCTAAAGCAAAGCAGATGCTTGCTCCACTGCTAAATTCCAGGCATAGCGAGGTTAAGGGGTGTCTGTGCGAATGAACCACCTCTGGAAAGTGCACCTCTGTCGTACCTTCAGGAGGAGCTGTAACTGAGCTGCATAAAAACTTGAGAAACAGCCAAATGCAAAGATATACTGTAGATCAATGGCCCTCAAAAGGGTTCTCGGGGACCCCCCAGGGAACCCATGTTAGGAAGGAGCAAACATATGGACTGTCTTGGGGTCTCTGCGGACTGGGCTCAGAAACATATGCCCCTATGATAGTCTGGATGGCTAAATTAAATTAACTTGAAAACATGCAAACGATCCCCCCCCAATTAGTTGTCAGCTGCCACCTTAAGACAGCTGCTGCTCAGACAGAGCGTCTGACACCCTTAAATCAAGGGTGTTTAAAAAGAAGGTTACTGGACACCGATGACCACGAGCTCGAACACACGGAGACTCGATGCTTTTTCCATTTCAACTGTGGCAACCTGCTGACATGAGTCTGGGGAAATTACTTTTACATATGTAATGATGTGCAAGCGCTGCAAAGTCCCAGTTACGTCCGAGCTGTCACAGGGACGCGTGTGACACGACAACGTGGCCACAGATTCCGGCCGCTGTGCGGGGAAAACGTGCCGAAGCGGATCTCGCAATGCAGGGACCCGACAGCCCCCAGAACGGCACCCAGCTGAATTCTGCTCACGTTCTAACTGGGCTGAGCTAAACCCACACGGCACATCCATCCTGCTTCGGCTTACTGGTGCAGCCTCCTTCCCAGAAGCATGTTCCTCCCGCCAGCAGCTCACATCCAATCCCAAGCCTGGAATAATGAACCACCTGGCTGTAAATCACACGCTTACAAAACATGCTCCAATTACAGGCCTGTAACCCTGCACCCGTTCCACAGTCAGGACTCCATCGCCCAGCTTTGCCAACTGACCCAAAATGGGCACTTTCTAACAGCAGCTTGTTCAGCCTGACACACCTGAGAGCCAGGAATTTCAAATCATATCACTTTCAAGAGCCAGGTCAAGGTTAACTAGACAAGGATTTTCCCAGTAAGGAAAAAATGATTCCACTGAATGGATGCTGGAAGATCATACGGGCCATAAGCAGTATAAGACGCAGAGCCTGCTGGGTCCCACCATTTACCAACGGCTACTGAAACTCAGCTCTCCTTCGCTGTCCAGTCATCAGCTTCCCCTTTAACAAAGTTTTCAAAGTTCAAACAACTACATTTTCAATTTTCAGCATTGCCTCTACTGTAAAAAAAATGGGGCTTTAGCAAAGTAGTGAACATAACACTGGCAGGAACATAACAGAATACATCCTCAACAATGCAGATGAAACCAGGGCTAAATATTATTTTATACTGAACCATTTCAGCACCTACAAGAGAGCTTTCAGCAATTCAACTGATATAATACCTTTAAATAAATAACCCTATAGGGCTAAATAAACCTATATGCATGTTATTTGAACACGCCAACAGTATCCATATCACTCTTTAGTGAATCAATGACGATGTTGCACGTAATTTAATGCTTTAATTTCACTTGCTTTTTCCCCCTCAGAGACCTAAAATATGATTAAACTAATCAGCAGGAAGGACACCCTCCAAGTCATCGGCCATTGGGCTATGTGGCAAACTTCTCTCGTAAAGTCGATCCTTACGAAGTGAGGAGGAGAGAGAAACATATATTTGATAAATACAGTACATTAAATCTGTCCGAGTGTGTCGCCAGGCAGCGCCCTCCCCTCCTCGCGCGACACAAACAGCGGAGTGCCTAGGCCGCGGCCTCACGCCGCAAAGGTGTCTACTCACTTCCGGGTTGCCAGCCAATAGAAACGAGCCACAACAGAGGAACCCACCAACCGGCTTCTCCGATTTCGGCAGTGACCGGGAGGCCGGCGCCTACTCTCAGGACGACCATGTCGGAGCTAAAAGCCACGTTTAAGTGCAGCCGTGTGTGGCAGAGCAACTGCCGTGCACCCAGCAGACTGGGAAAAAACGATTAAGCACAATATAATATACTTCCTGAATCAAACGTTAACCATGCGGTACATTTCAGAAGTCAACACCAAGAGATATACTAAAAGGCCAGTTAAAACTATCTCCAAAGTTAACTTTCCTTAAATACAAGCAGAAAGTTGAGTATGAACTTCGGGATCAGACATCAAATTGCCATCAAAAGTACAGAGATAATTGCTGTTGACGTTAGAGAGAGCTTTCGCTAGTTGCATTACCTAGCGTTGTCTCTGGGTTATATGCCCGGTATACTGTTCATAATCATTACTTCATAGCAATATTTTAGCTGTGTAGGCGATTAAACAAAGTATTTGATAAATAACGATATGCCCTCCTGAACACCCGGTTTGCTATATGGCCTGAAATGCATACAATTAGCTGCTAAACTTTCACCTGGATATTTATGTCAACCCACAGCAGTTTCAATTATATGTTGCCACAAAATTACGACAGATAGCCATTTCATTTGGAAGACTGTACAAGTAACATTACTTGTAATTGTCTTTCTGCTTGATTACAGATATAGAAGATCACCGTGCAGCGTCGGCTAGCTGCTCTCAGCCGGCCACACACGCAGGAACCATAGATGCACTTAAGGCGGCCGAAGAACGAAGCGTTTAAAGGTTCTGCCAGGTCTCGGATATTACTGCTTACCAAGAGTATCGTGAAGCAGTGGATTTCTAGAGAGGGTATAACTGCAGATAATTTCATTGTATAGTGAAGTTGTTTGAGGTTACGATGTTGCTTAATCTTCCTGGTCTCTCTCTCGGTACCACCTCCTCTCTTCTGGTGCGGGAAACGAACGGGAATCTCTCAGATCGGAACCACGGCAACCTGGAGCGAAATTTCCGGGTAATCGTACCGGGATTTGTGGTAGTTGTAGTTAAAAAGGGACGATTTGCGCAATAAGTAAGAAGACGTTGAACTACAAATACCATGGTCGCACTTCTCGACGAGCGTCAACACCCAACATTAAAGGAAAGCGGGACTTGTAGTTTCAGTTGCTTCGGGACCCAGATTGCTTTCCGTCCAGCAAAATAATTTATACCGAACTATACATCCCATAGTTCAGTCTGTGTTTATATGCGGCTCCGCACTGAAAGAAAACCCGGAAGATTGCGAAAGGATTTACTTGCGTTTTACTTCTCGTGGTGGTGGATACATACACAGTGCAACCATGGATCTCTTAACTTTTATTTTTCTCTGGAATATAAGGTGGGTTACATCATGTTTTAGCCTGCGAGCTAATAGTGGGCTACCCAAGCACTATGACGTTTTGTTGTAAGCTAGCTAATTACCAAAATAGTTACCACATTTTTTCATCGTTTGTCCCGTCGTTTGCAGTTCTCCCAGTTTGCCAGAACGTAGCGTGGCAGAATTGGAAACTTATTAAGTTAAACAGGGGATCTCTAGGGGTAGCACTTATCGTGAAATTAACCAGATTTACCCAAATCACTGGATAGTTATAGCATTGGTCCTGGCTGAATCTTTTTGTGCAGGTCAACCCATTGTCATCTAACTAAATAATGTAGAGCATGAAAACTTGGTGGCGACTTATCTAAAAATATTCGTTAGCTCGCTGGTTTCTCACAGTTTACAGAATGAATGTACTGAATTGCTGAAGAAGTTCTTCAGGACGACATACTGCCCCGATACTTTAACGTTTAATAATATAGAAAGTGTTTGTCTCTGAAAAGATATCACTCTAGAGCAGAATGACTGGTCTTAGATAACTGGGCAATGTGAAGTCGCAGATCTGACCTTTTGCATTCAGTAACAGATCCGGTGAAGCAGGTTGACCGGACATGTGAGCTGGTGTTTTAGTTCCGCAGGCATCAGCAGAAACGTTGCCAAACCCACCGGCCTGGTGTGCCTTATAAATCAGAGTGAAATTTGAGGATTTGGGTCAGGTCTTAAACAGGCTGCCGGATCAGGGAGCCAAGCTCGTAACGTCCCAGGTGATGCTTATGCTTTCCCATCGCCTCCTTCAGATCGCCAGCTTCCCCAAGGCCCGGTCAGGCCAAGTGAGGAGAGACCCGGAGAGTGTGACAGCTCCTGCTTGACTGGCCATCTAGCCCCCCCCCCCAGCCATGGTAAGCAGGGTGCTGTGTTACTGCGGTGAGGCTTGGGATTCCCTCACCCTGTGGCATTCAGCATGGCTGTATCAGGTGGGGGTGGAAAGGGGCAGGTGTACATCTAGCATCATATCAGTGCAGGTAACTAGCAAGCAGGATGATTACGGGGATTCAAGTATACAGATATACAGCTCGAAATGTTATGCTGAATTGAGCACTAATTGATCACTAATAATAATAATAATAATAATAGTAATAATAATAGCAATTATAACAATAATATGCCACCTTGCCTAATCTTCTGCACTCACAGTAACCCACTGGATAAGCAACTATGTAAGGTAGATAGATACCATCCATCCATCAACAGATGCCGCTTAATCCCAACTGGGGTCACAGAGCCTATCCCAGGAACAAGGGGCACAGGTGCGAACCAACTGTGGGCAGGCGCCAACACACCGCAGGGCGCACACACTCACGGGGACAACCTAGAGTCGCCAATTAACCTATGCTGCACACTTTTGGACTGTGGGAGGTAACTGGAACCCCCAGCAGAAACCCATGCGAACACAGGAGAGGGTGCAAACTTCACACAGAAAGGACCTAGGCCCGACCCAGGGACCCAACCCAGAACCTTCCTGCTATGCCGCCCACAGATAGATAGATTATATTACTATTGTTGTCGTTATGTTTATAGATTTTGTCTTCGTCTGTCACCTGGCCAGGGTTGTGTCGAGAATTGAAGGATGCCGACACATGTTTTTTTTTTGGGGGGGGGCAGGCTTCCGGGTGGAAAGCTGCGTGTGTGTGTGTGTGTGTGTGTGTGTGTGTGTGTGTGTGTGTGTGTGTGTGTGTGTGTGAGTGGGTGTGTGTAATTTAGAATGTGGCCCTCCCACCCCCGGAGCCTCACCGACGCTCCCACACACACTGTATTTCTTCGCCTCGGTGCTGCAGCGGGTTGTGCTTCCGTCTGTCCGTCTGTCCCGGCTGCCAGCGCTTTGCGGATAATCCGCCGGGTGCCTTCTGTTAGGCCGCCTACCCTCCCCGTCCCGCCTGGCAGGGCGAGGACCTGCGGCGCATTCCCCGCTGCGAGCCGCAGTCACGGTTGACATGGTGACGCGGGCCGCGACACTCATCCTGCGAGCGGCGGGACAGGGCGGCGGTGTTGGTGTCACACGCAGTCTGCTGGCTGAGTCCACACCGTATGATTCACGGCGGGCGTATGGACCAGGTCAAGTGCAAAGATGAGGTGATTCTACAGTGAAGATGCATCTGCGTTTCGCTCTGTGTGCGGCCAGAGATGGGGGGTGGATGGGGGGTGGGATGGAACTGCGGCCCCCAGTAAGAGGCTGAACAGATATTAAAACACCCAGAGCGGTAATTTATGATCCATAAACGTACAGCGTATTAACTGTATAGCCCATAATAATTATTAATCGTGCAACACGTTAACTGTAAGACCACTAAATTGGATTTAATCAGTAAATACTGCTTTGTGTACAATACACAGCCCTGGCGGTAAGTGGGGATGAATTAATTATGCTCAGTGTTTCATTTAATCCCAGTATTAGTATTAAGAGGATCTGGTGTTCAGGTGCTTCGGGTTCCAGCCCCTGGTACTGAGTGCTTCTCTGTCCTTTCCGCCACGCGGATGCACTGAGGCGTGGCGGCACGGCATTGC
>JABFEB020000132.1:9762724-9782772 GCA_019775895.2 Stomatorhinus ivindoensis
ACCGCCTACCCCCCCCCCCCCCCCCCCAAATCATTACCCAGCAGCCTCAACGTGTTCTTCCGGGGTGAGGTCTGTTTATAAACACTCTCTTGGGGCTGTGGACTCCACAGCTAAGGTGATGTGTTGCTTTACTTGGACAAAAAAGTGTAGTAAATAATTGAAAATCTCTGTTTTATTGAACACCTATTTTATTAAACAGGTGTGTGATTCCTGGCAGGGACATGCTACCCTTAGGATGAAGCTGTACCTCGGACCTTAGCTTCACTGGCACAGTGTGCATTGCTTGCATTTGTTACTGCGCTGTGTTTAGGGTTAGTGTGAATTTCCTCTTTGTGTGTTTCATATTTCCTACTGTCTCAGTCTGTCTCACTGTTCTTGTCTGCCTGCTTAACATTCTCACTTTGTATCTTTGTGTGTGATTCTCTCACTGTCTGCATGTATGAATTTGTGTATCTGTGAGATTCACCGCCTGTCTGTGACACTTGCATGTCTGCCTTTCTGATTCTCTTCTCTCTGTCTTTGACTTCCTCACTGTGCTTCTGACTGGCTTTGTGTCAGATTGTCTTTTGTCTGCCTTTCTGTGCGTCTCTCTCATTCACATCCTGCACATTGAGGCTCCTGGTATCTGCCTGCCTGACAGTCTCTTCCGTCTGTCTTCATGTAACTTTCTCGTCGTGGCTGTACCTGTGCACATGGTGATGCTGTGGGGGATAGAGCCTGAGATGGGGATACAGCGGCCCCTAGTGGACACACCCATTTAACCGCGAGCCTGTCACATTGACGGAGCATCAGTGGCCTGTCGATATGCACCCTTCCTCTGTTCTGTCTTATCTTCTCTTCCAAGCAGTTAGACTGTTTAAGGACAACCAGGCACCTGAAATGGCGAGTCTGACCAAACAGGCCACAGCCCCGTGGTTCTCTCTCACGTCATAATCCTCCGCGTCCCTCCCTCCATAATATTTTAAAGTATTTAAAGTGTTAATTAGCTTTTTCTGGGGCCTATGAGCGACAGTGGAGTGGATCTCATTTGTGGTGTCCTGGTTCCCTGTCAGACGGGACTTGGGGGGGGTGACGTTAACCACACTGACACCTGGATCAATAGCCGCCCGCATAGCGCGTCCGGGGGATTAGCGCTCTAATTGGATTGAGAGCAGGGAGGCGGGTGGGGTCTCACCCTGTCAGGGCACCTGGGGGCAGGCGAAAAGACGGGGCGGGGTGGGGCAGGGCCGGACCCGCCAAAACCCTTCAAAGCTACGACAAACCTGACATGGAGATCGGGGATGTGTATATGTGAGAGATGTGTATGTGTGAGAGATGTGCTCAAACCAGGAAGCTTTTAAACTGAGCAGAGGAGATGCTTTAAACTGTGAAGATAAGTTATCTGAGCTGAGCAGTGTGCAGGAGTACTCTGAGTGGACTGCAGTGAGTACTGGAATGGTTTCCTAATTGGAGAATTCCCAGCTGTTTTCTTTTCAATCCCTTCACTGCTGGCGCTTAAAGTTGATTATCTGATATTCGGTGGGGACGATGGTGTGAAGTAGCCCGAGCGACCGGCGTGTAGCCGTGGCCCCCGTGTCTGAGCCGTCCGAAATCGAGAAGGTGTCTGGCTATGATAAGACGTTTTAGGGGGTCGCTGGAAGGCAGAGGCTTGGGATCGATAAGCTGTTGCAGTTCATGCGCGGCTCCTCATCACTCTGGCTGCGAATTGGAGCACCCGTGCTGTGCATTTTCAGTCTGGTGTGCTTGGGGGAGGTCACTGTTATCCTGAAATGTCGGGACTACAGATGTGTGTGTGTGTGTGTGTCTCTCTTTGTCTCTCTGTGTGTCTGTGTGTGTGTATTTGTGCGCGCGTGTGTGGCCTCCCCAGGGCAACGTGCGCTTCATGAAGCTGCTGTTGGCGCGGAGGGCAGACTGGCTGCAGAAGGACCTGGAGGACATGACGCCCTTGCACTTGGCCACACGTCACCGCACCCCCAAGTGCCTGGCCCAGCTCCTGAAGCACATGGCGCCAGGGGAGGTGGACACGCAGGACAAGAACAAGGTGGTGGGGGGGGCAAGGTCAAGGGGGAGCCAGCGGAACCGTGGGGAGCCCTCTGAGGTCCTGCGGGAGGATGTGAAGCTGGCTAAAAATATGCCTTGTAAAAAGTGGGTTTCTGTTAACAAGCTCTGGCTCAGGGCCCGTCCTGTGCCAGTTAACCCCGTCAGCGTCACCGTGCGTGCCGGCCGCCGCAGGGCGTCATCCATACGCTGCCAGACCGCAGTTAAAACATAGCATCTCATCTGTCCCTACTGGACTGTGGGTCGTGAGTCCCTGCACTCCCTCCTGCCCCAGGGACCAGCCCGTTCCAGGTCCGTCAGAACCACTGTGCCAGTGTCACATCTGCCACCCAAATGCGCCATACGCAGGAACTGCGGCGCCTCTGGGCCCTTTGCAGGAGTGGTTGTTTAATGCAGTGCAAATACAGGAACCATTTGGGTTCTGTTAATGTAGCTTCTTGAGGCTGTGGTAAACAGAGCCCACTGCCCCGCATCCTCATTTCCGTCAGGCTGTGAACCCCCCTCCATTCCCTGGCACCCCCTCTGCTCCATTCTGGTCACATGGCCCCTGTGTCTTCAGACTCCTTCAACATGCGAATGAACCCGCAGGACGGCCCTCCTGTACTACGCAGTAACTTCCTGTCATGCACGAAATGCATCTGCGTTGGGTTTTGGGTTCACTTCCCCCTCAAATGCCATGCTCCCAGTTTCCTTTGTCTGGCTTTTCTGTAGCCCACCCCCCCAAACACAGTTCAGGTGGAGGTTGAGTGCCGAGCATGACTGACGCCGCCCCCTGGTGTCCCCCTTCCCTCACTGCAGCAGACCGCCCTGCACTGGAGTGCCTTTTACAACCACCCCGAGCACGTCCGGCTGCTGATCAAGCATGACTCCAACATCGGCATTCCGGACAGCGAGGGCAAGATACCGCTGCACTGGGCCGCGCACAATAAGGAGGCCAGCGCCACGCACACTGTGCGCTGCATCTTGGTGGGTGGGGCTCCTCCCCTTTCCTCCCCTCTCCTGCCAGCCTCTGACTAACTCCTGGGTCACCATCGCCCCCTGCAGGATGCAGCTCCCACTGAGAGTCTGCTCAACTGGCAGGACTACGAGGGCCGCACGCCGCTGCATTTTGCTGTCGCTGACGGCAACGAGGCCGTAGTGGAGGTGCTGACTTCGTACGAGGGCTGCAGCGTCACGGCGTACGACAACCTCTTCAGGACCCCGTTGCACTGGGCAGCCCTGCTGGGTAAGAGCTTTGGGGGTGGGGGGCTATTGTCACTTCCTGTGTGTCATTAGCCACTTTCCCGTTTCTGTCTTGCCCGTGGCACTTGGGGTACGTGTCACTATGTCCATGTGTGTCCTCACACGCCTGTGTGCTTCCCAGCACTTGATATTGGAGTGGATCTATTTATTTAAGCAGGACAGGTATATTATCAGTGGTGTCTGCTGGTATTGCGTTAAATGACCCGTTTCCAAGGTCTATATCAGAGGTGGAAAGTTTAGGTCCAGAAAGTACAAATCCAGACCAAGATTTTGTTTCAACCAACCAGTTGAGTACTCTATGTTTGTGACTCTTTTCAGCTGGTTGGTTGAAGCAAAATCTTGGTCTGGAGTTTAACTCTATGAACCCGAACTTTGCACCTCTGGTGTATTTAACCAGAAAAGTGAGGTGTCAGGTAATTGATCATCGTGTATGTGCGTGTCCTGTGGGCTCAGGTCATGCCAGGATCGTACACTTGCTTCTGGAGAGGAATAAGTCTGGCACCATCCCATCGGACAGCCAGGGTGCCACACCGCTCCACTATGGTGCACAGAGCAACTTCGCAGTGAGTCCATCTGCATGGCAGGCTTTAAACAAGACAGCATTTCCTGTGTTCTAATCTTAATATTAAATGAAGAACACTTAATAGCTGCTCAAACACAGCTGATGGAAGCCCCACACCTTCCAAAAGCCTCCCGAATTCACCCAGCCACCCCTATCACGGGGACTGCTCATAGGGGTTACCTGGAACTCGCTGCATGAGACTCAGATAGGCCTTGAGGAAATGGATCGCCACGGCAGCATGAGGCTTTGCACCCAGTCTAGCTCTGTGCTCCCAGTATCCAGATTAACTGCGATCCAAAGTCAGGTTCATCAGAAAGACAGACCAGTGCATTACACAGCTCTGATTCCAGAAGCACTGCTTGACCGCGCGCCTCTGCTCCTTCCCTGCAGGACACGGTGGCCGTCTTCCTCCAGCACCCATCTGTGAGGGACGACCCGGACCTGGAGGGCCGCACCGCCTTCATGTGGGCCGCCGGCAAGGGCAGCGACAATGTTATCGGCACCATGCTGGACCTGAAGCCCGACATCGACATCAACATGGCCGACAAGTATGGGGGCACCGGTGAGCGCGTGCTGTGGGGAGCAGCAGGGAATTTTGAGAGATAGTAAAGGGGTTTTTGGGAAGATAAAGCCTGTGACTGAAAATACTGTCAAGTTCAGAAGGGTTCAAATTAAACACGTTAGCTGACGCATCCTCTTCAGGAGACCTGAACCTGTCCCCCACCCCCGTCTGCCGGAGACGTGACACATACGTGGCAGGGTGGCACACGGTGATTAATGAGCTAACAGGCTCATCAGCATTGGTCACACTTGGGTCATGACAGCAGACATGCTGTCCGTCATTATATTCCTGAGCTTTGGGTCAGACCGGGCCCCTGACTGGCCCCCACATTTGGGGGCCCAGTGTGCTTTAGGAACTTATTGAATATGTATTTTTTTCCATCCCCCCCCCCCTACCCCCACCACACCCCCCGCAGCTCCTCCAGATGCACAAGCATTCAGCCCCCTGCCCACATGACCCTCTTCGTCTGACTTACATAGGCGATGGAGAGACAGATGGACAGCTCTTCTGTTTGAAGGGAGATTTAGGAATTAATAACCTGGAGAAGGCCCCTCTGGCTGTTTGTCCTGCCCCTGCAGGGGGAGGGGGGTCCGCTGCGATTGCACCGTTTTAGTCTTTTGTGGACTCATCCATCAGCCCAAATAAACCTCCAGCAGCCTGGCTGAGAACAGGAACCAGGGCTTGCTGCCCAGATTGTCTCTTTACAGAGGTGTCCAGGGAATTAGACCGTTAACAACAATTAGCACTTAAGAGATTCTTGTCATTTAGTTTTGAGTTTTACTCGCCTTTACCCGTTAGTATGACTG
This sequence comes from Stomatorhinus ivindoensis, assembly GCA_019775895.2. Taxonomy (NCBI): domain Eukaryota; kingdom Metazoa; phylum Chordata; class Actinopteri; order Osteoglossiformes; family Mormyridae; genus Stomatorhinus; species Stomatorhinus ivindoensis. Next base: position 9,767,955 of record JABFEB020000132.1, read on the forward strand.
GTTTAAATTTCAAGAGAATGATAGATAATTTTCTTGACACTTATGGAGTGACTTGAATGTGTAAGCATTTGATGGTTACTGTGTGTGTGTGTGCGTGTGTGTGCGTGTGTGTGCGCGCGCCGCTGTACCTCTGCACGCAGCCCTGCACGCGGCCGCCCTCTCGGGGCACGTCAGCACGGTGCGGCTGCTCCTGCAGCGCGGTGCCATGGTGGACGCCCTAGATGTGATGAAGCACACGCCCCTCTTCCGGGCCTGCGAGATGGGCCACCGTGACATCATCCTCACCCTCATAAAAGGTATCAGAGGGCAGACTCTCAAATCACAGGCGTGGCCTGAGCCTTCCGGTCCACAGAGACGGTGACGGGCCTGAGTAGGGTCGCCAGGGTGACTTCCTCACACCGAGTATCGAAGGAGGGGCACCATCACCACTCCACATGTTGCCGTGACAAAACTGTGAGCCGTCTAGATCATCGCTCAAAGATTGGCTGAAGTGCGAGTGACCAAACATGTCGATGTACGTCGTGTTTCTGTTCTCGTATGGTCCTCTGCTTGTCCCTCCAGGTGGGGCCCGTGTGGACCTGGTGGACCTGGACGGCCACACGGCGCTGCACTGGGCAGCCCTGGGCGGTAATGCGGAGGTCTGCCAGGTGCTGATGGAGAACGGAATCACCCCCAACGTGCAGGACCAGGCGGGCCGGACGCCCCTTCAGTGTGCAGCTTACGGCGGCTACATCAGCTGCATGGCCGTGCTGATGGAGAATCAGGCTGATCCAAACATTCAGGACAAAGAGGTGATTCACCACAAAAGCACCTCTGCCCTTTCTGTATATCTACACTATGTTCCTATGTACGCCCTGTATGTGTGGCTGCAGGGGAGAACAGCCCTGCACTGGTCCTGTAACAACGGTTACCTGGATGCGGTGAAGCTGTTACTGGGATATAACGCCTTCCCCAACCACATGGAGCACAGTGAGGAGAGGTGAGGCAATATCCAGGGCCAGCCCAGGCCTGTCTGCTTGGTGTTTATACATCCAAACCATCGTGTGTAACACAAGCTGAGAGCAGACTTCACTTATATCACACATTTAGTCTTTGTAGCTGAGATATAAATGTGAGGGTCCGTCCTTAGATTGCATGGATGTAGCCATGAATATGTCATAAACTGTCATCGATGCATTTTAAGAAGTAGGTTATGGAAAACATGGTGGTTAAAGTTTTTGTAGATTTTTGTAGCTTGTCTCTAGAAGGGATTACAGGAGAAAGTGGAATCGATCGGGTGGAATGGTGAAACGTCTGTAAAAATCGCAACCATGTTTTGATGGCTTGATCATCAGACGGCCATTTTTCATTGGTACGCTTCTTGGGTTTGGGATGGGGGGGCAGGTACACCCCTCTGGACTACGCCCTCCTCGGGGAGCATCAGGAGGTCACCCAGTTCATGCTGGAGCACAGCGCCCTCTCCATCGCCGCCATTCAGGATATCGCCGCGTCCTCTATCCAGGCCGTGTACAAGGGCTACAAGGTGCGGCAGGCCTTCAGAGAGCGCAAGAACCTCCTTATGAGACACGAGCAGCTTCGCAAGGACGCTGCCAAGTGAGGACCGCCTATGTGTATAAATATGCTGGGTGCTGGGAGATCAGTGAGGACCGCCTACACGCATGCGCATAAATATGCTGGGTGCTGGGAGATCAGTGCTGTCTCCTGACGACCATGTAGACAGGATTCCTCCAAAACCCTCTCTCTCTCCAGGTTTCCCAAAGGCTCGATCATTATAATGACGATTGAGTCCATCCATGTTGATGCTAGTAATCCCCTTCTGCTTTTACACTGGAATTTTTAAAAAGTGATTCCAGGGCAGTGGGTCTTTTTGTAGTATACGCAAGCTAAGACAGATTCAACCTGGTCATTCAAGTGACACCTCAGGCTTGACTTGATCAAGAATCCACTAGTTCGTTCACAGTTCAATTGTCTTCTATTAGTCCAACTTCCCTCATTATATGTTTGGCATGCAGGTTGAATAGGTATGGTGATAGTGTCTCACTCCTTTATCAGTGTGGGCCTGCTTGGTTTCTCCATGTTCATATCCAGTGTAGAGATTCTTCATATGTCCATTGAGATGTTCTGGTCTGCCTGAGAACATATCATAGTTTGACATGGTCAATTGACTCAAAGGTTAATCCATGACACACAGGTTGGTCCCCTGTTATTCTTTGGATGTGTTGATTATCCATTGTGGGTCTGCAGTGCTGTCCCTGGTTCCTCTATCTTTGTTGAGTCCAGCATGCATGGACAATTCTCTTTATAGGTAGGGCCTTAATCTGCACTGAATGATCCTTAGTATTATCTTACCCTAAGGGGATCTGTACAATATATTGTAGACTCTCCATCAGGTCTCAGGGCTAATCTGACCTCTTCCAGTACTGAAGGCTTCTTCTAAGGCTCGAACACCTTGGATGGTGGTGTCTCTGCTGTAGAGGTTTTCTTCAAATTCCTGCCAGTTCTTCATAATCATTGTTCTTTCAGTTATCCTGAGCGCTTTGGTGTCCTTCCAAACCGATGCAGCAGTTCTTTGTTTCCAGGTTTCTTTCTTTCTTACTTAGTTGTTTTTGTAACATTGCACTTCTGTCTTTTTTGAGTAGCTTTTAGCAATTTTTGATTTAGTATTTTTCACTTTCATCTTTCCAGTTTTCAGTTTTTCCTCTCTTATTCTTCATGGTGCTTCATGTCATCCACTTTGATTTATTTGGCTCTTTCATTTTGACTCTTTTTTTTTTTTTTTTTTTCCCCATTCCTCTTGAATAACTTCTTTGAATTCCATCTGCATCTCCTGTTTGTCTATCAAGTATGTCCAGACATCTTAAATTGGTTTCTGATGTTTCGGGGATATTCTCCGGGTGATTTCTTGGAAGTCAGACGGCCTTGTTGGAGTTTGCACATCAGTAGTTTATGATCTGTTCCACAAGGCACTAGAGGCCTTGCTTCTGGTCTTCTGGCGTTTGGCGCTATGGATATAGTCTGATTTCTGTGAGCTGCATGCGGTGATATCTGGGTGTAAAAATGCTTCTTTGGTTGTTTGAAGAATGTATTAGCAGTGACAAGGTCATTGGATTCACAGATGCTGGTTAATGGCTCTAGCTGTGTTTCTGTCCCTACTGGCCAACTGGATTTTCCACCTTCTCTTTTATGACTTTGTCATGGCACTTGCTGTCACCAGTATATCTTGTTTGCATGTTCTACTGCATCTGGAATCTAAAGCTTTTCATGTTCATCAGTTGTTGGGGCACAACCCAGTATAGCCATTACATTTCAGAGTATATTTGATGCCAGTCAGTCATTCATTGCAGTGTATGCAGTTTCAGTCCTTCCATCAGGATTTTCATGACTGGAATCCACTCCATGTCTGTTCCCTCCATGTCAGTGGTGCTATCCAGAGCCATTTGCTCTTATCAGAACGCCGGTGGAGAGAAGGAGAGGCACACCCCCGTGGGGCAACAATTAGCTTACCTTCAGGCTACCTCCTTCTATCGATCGCCTGAGCCACGTGGTGTGTGTGTGTGTGTGTGGGAGGGACTGACAGCACCATCCAGCCTCCATTCCAGGGCCCCGACAGCCATAATGCGGGTCCGTGAAGGGGCTCTTCCAGCGGGTTCCGTCCTCATCCCAGCCCCCACGTCCGGACCGGCGTCGTGCTGCTCTGCCGCTAATTGGAGCACATGAGCGGCAGCAGCTGACATTTACCAGCTGTCAGCGTGGGAGATGAATGGGGCACAGGAGGTGGCCAGGGGTCTCTCTCCTCTTCTGGGCCTCCTCTGCCCCCTCCTCCACTCCTGCCGCAGTTTCTTATCTGTTTTTCATAGCTCTTGATAGCTTCCATTCTCAATACTCCTGATATCTTTGTGCTTGCTTAGCTTTTTCAAGACTCTCATTGTCTTTTTCTCCCATGTTTTTCTTCTCCTGTATCTGCCAGACCTGTCAGGTGGAACAGAAGAGAGGGTGAATTCTTACATCTCACACTTTCCAAATGCTGCACAGAGTAAACCTGGTGTGTTGGTGCCTGCAGCATTAACATGTGGCTCTCTCTGAAGCAGCTATTACGAGCTACACTTTGTAACGGCCCGGAGAGTATGAAACATGTGTAACGGTCACAATAACTTGTGTGTAACCTGCTGTGTAACAGCCAGCGCTGTGTGACGACCAGTGCAGTGTGTAACCTGCTCTGTTACGGCCAGAGAAGTGTTTAAACCGTTGTGTAACGGCCAGTGCAGTGTGTAACCTGCTATGTTAGTCAGAACAGTGTGCAAGCCACTGTGTAACGTCAGTTAGAGTGTGTAACCCGCTGTGTAATGACCTGGAGGGCATGGAAGCCATTGTGTAACTTGGTGTATAATGGCCTGGAGAGTGTGTAACCATCTGTGAAATTCACAGTGGAATGGTGTGTATGTAACAACATATCTCTGGTCCCTAGGAAACGGGAGGAGGAACAGCAACGGAGGCGGGAGGCGGAGTTACAGGGCTCCCTGAGTGGGGTGCGGCAGGTCCTGGCTACACTGTCTGTGTCGGAGCCCAAGGGTAGTGTCAGTGTCGAGCCTCTTGGGGCCCCTGTGGCCAGAAAACCCTCCAAGACAGAAAGGGCTCGATGCGCCAGGAGACCCGAGGAGCAGCGGAAGAGTAGAGGTATGGCCAACGGTGTCTGGAGATACCGAACACTGAGATGTATGAAACACCTGAATGAATGAAATGTTATTCAGTGTGTTTTCTCTGTCCAGAGCTGAGGGGCAGGGCATCTAGAAGTGAAAAGGAGGCTAAGGTGACCACACCCATGGCCCCACCCCCAGCCACACCCCCACCAGCCTCAGCAGCAGTGTGTGGTGGTATAGCAAAACCCGTGGGGGCTCCCCATGACCCAGAGAGCCAGAAGGCCATGTCGACATGTAGATCATCCCAGGCTCATGAGGTCGTCACCAAGGCAATGGGGAAGTGCCCAGAGGGGGGGAAGTGCCCAGAGGGGGGGCGGCACTCACCCGCCGGTTCCAGCAGGCCGTGCAGTGCCCATCGGACACCACTGCACCACCCCGGGGCCCCAACGTCTGCTCCACACAGGAAGACCAGGAGTCCACACCCTCGCTCCGCCCCCAGTGGTGCACGTCCGGCCCTCCCAGGCGCCTCCTCTGGACCGCCAGTCCCGCTGTCCCCCCCGGGGAGTGTGGAGCTTATGCCGCTGCGGCTGCAGGTGGTGGACGGGGAGGTTTTCTACAGGGAGAACCAGGCAGCCAGAACTATCCAGAGGGCGTGGAGGAGGTGGGGCTGAAGAACAGACACATACACACAGACACACACAGACACACACAGAGCTGCAAGCAAGCAAACACGCAGCAGCCATGACTGAAGGCAGGATCGATAGGCTGACACCTGGCTAGCTGTTGCTGGCATCCTGTGTGTGTGGGGACTGATGGATGGGCGATGCCAGAGGGCTCACGGCAGTGGACTGTGGACCTGTCACTCCACCCACCTACTCATTCCCTTAGGAGACCCCCCCCCCCCCCACTTTTTAAATTACAGCTGTACAGATTAAGGGCCAGATTTACTAAGCAGGGCAAATTAGCGTGACAGTGCAATAAAAAAAAAAAACGCCAGTGGCAGTGGCCGATTCTGCCAGTGATGACCAAAAATGCGCAATTTTATGAACACAGTAGCAGTCGGTTCATTTAAATAAAGACTGACCCAATCTACCGAAGGGCTGCAAAAAAGACATATGCTTTTCCGGCATTAAATAATGCCGCTGTTTGCGGTAAATTGCCAACGGAAAACCTTTTCGATTTAAATACTCTCCTCCCCCTAAATTTTCACCTTTGGAAGGGAATTGGATTAGGGCTGGTCGAAAAATTAGTTGTCAACACCTCTCCACTGCTAACGTTTCACTGCACGTCTTCATTATATCCTGACAGCACTATTTTAGCACCAAAAGATGGTTTGCACTGGATGCTGTGTATGAATCTGGCCCTAAGTGAGAACTGGTGTAACTGGTTAAGCAAAGCTTTACTGGCTTTACTGGTTCGCGTTCGGTGGAGCTGCTGTCTTTCTTTACCATTCCCACCCCTCCCATTACTCCCCAACTGTGGACACGACGCTACAGTGCACTGACATAAACCCTATGCTATCGAAATAAACCACGATCATTGAAACCAGCTTTTAAGAATCTTGCCGTCATACCTGTGTGTTCAAAGGTTCAACAGCAAAGTCCCGTGTGAGAGTGAACCCCTGACCATGAGGTCTGGTGCCACTTTCAGCTCACGGCACTTGCGTGCGGCAGGGAGCGGCAGCCGATCGCACGCTGCCTGACCCCAGAGCGCTGTGTGTAACCACCATGTGTCTGCCACATGTGTCCGAGACGGAGGCTGGCATGCCGTGGCGCTCTGCGGTCTCCTGCACATCAACACCTCGGGAACTAAGAGGGGGCTAGGGCGCAGTGATTTGGAGACCAGCCGAGGTCTTTAACGAGGGGGAAAAGTTCAGCGGGTTGGCGAGACGTGACTAATGGCCTGCGCTCGTCTCTCAGGCTCTGATACTGCTTGGGGTGGCGGCAGGCGTCCTGCGTCAGCCAGCTCTCAGGCCCCCGAAGGCTGTATGTATGGTGTACAGAGGGATGCTGCTTACAGTTAATCCTGTCGCCGTCTCCCGTAGGTTCCACGTCCGCTGCAGGCTTAAGGAGGCGCTGTGCAGGGATGACAAAGGGGCGGGGTCGACAGAAACCGCAACCTCCCTCCTCGTCCGGCTGCTGTGGGATAGGCACTCTAACCTGAGCTCCGCCTCCCCGAAGGCCACGCCTCCAACAGAACGCCACACTCCTCCCAGCAAGGCAACAGCTAAGAAAAGCACAGTGCTGCAGACTATCTATGGTGAGTCTCTCTCGACCCATCATGCACTGGGGGCTCCAGTCAGCTGAGGCGTTTCCTTGACAGTGTCTCAGGGCACCACTTTGGGACATAATTTAGTTTACAGTGTTCAGTAGCTGCAGGTGTGGGAGATACTGAGCGATGAAGCTTTATCATACAGGGAGGAATGAGACTTGCCTGGGAAAGCACTCTGATCAGAGGGCTGGGTTTACATGAGGTGGGAGGGTGTCTGCTTCAGCTGTGTGCAGTGCCGCTTTCCTACCTACTTTTAACAGCAGATTCACTGGAATCGCAGCTGAAGCCCATGAAACGGTGCCATTGAGGCTCGTGCCTCATGCGTGCGCCTGCACGTTTCCCCCGCATCACGTGGGCCCCCGCACGCTGCTCCAGTTTGCTCCTGCAGCCCAAAGACGTGCGGTTAAGCTAATTGGCGTCTCCAGGTTACCCTCAGGGCGTGCGTCTGGCTGTGTCTGCGTGCGCCTCGCGACCGACCGGCAGCCCAGCCCGCATCCTGCTTTCTGACGGGCTCCAGACTCACTGCAGCCCCGTAAAAGACTGGCTGCAATGAAAGATGGACAGATACTGAAAAATTCTATCATTTTTGCATGCAGATCGTACATAAGCTAGTTGGCAAAACAACAGGATAGGTTGGTTGATCTTTGGAATGTCAGGGAACAGCATCACAAAGGCAGTGGAGGACAAATAGATTCACACCCCCTCCCCCCAAAAAAATCACACACAGCTGGCAGAGTTGCTCAGGTGATACCAATAAGCGCAGGTGAGCGGCTGGTTTCGGACGGTTTACGCACCGTGACTGACCTTCGGCGGACATGACCAGGTGATGATGAGCATGAGGAAGGCTGCCAGCTCCCCCCCCCCCACCCCACCAGCACCACGCTGACATATTTGCCACCGTGAAAAGTTCAGGGCTGTCGCTGGGAATGTCAGCCCGGCGCCTTCTAACTGCCCTGCCCGCCCCCGCATGCCGCATGTCCTCACACCTGCAGCGGGACACCTGCCCCCACCTGGTGGCAGCAGAGGAGAATACCGCTCGTGCCCCGTGCTCTCGCCCCCTCGAAGGGCCAATGTAATACCGCCGCTTTGTGAACCGCTGATATTTCTCTAAATGTCTGCTGAGGACACTTTTCTGCTTGAGATTTTCAAAGATCTTTTACTCAGACATACTGATCTTTCCATGACTTTTAGGGACGCGCGCACACACGGTTATGCTGAGTAATCACACACACGCACAAGCCACTTAACAGTATAATGTATACCCAGCTAGGACAACCCCCCTTGTACCGCTTCAAGGGTAAAAAAAGATGTTAACAGTCACAGGCCCAACGTACTGAGCTGTTATTTTTGTTTCAACATTTTTGGTCTGTTATTTTTGGTCATCCTGTTAGCTTTGGGTCTGGCTGTTGCCCTCTGACCTCTCTCATTAATAAGGTGTTTGTGTCCACAGACTTCCAGCCGACTAGATTTCTTTTTATCATCACGCTGTAAACTACACACTGTAATATGGGAGAGTTTCGGGAGGGATGCTGTTTCTGAGATGCTGGAAGCGCCACTTCTGGCACCAGTGATCATATTATGTGCAAAATTGCTTTGATCATGCATCCTGGCCATCATAATGCTTAGACGCGCAGTAACTTGACCCCGTGTGCACGCTGCATGTGTTCGGTCGCAGTGACACGATTTCGCCGTTCGCCTTAACGAGCAGGTGCACCCAGTAATGTGGCCGCTGAGTGTATGGATGTTGTTAAACCCAAAGGGAAAGTTCTGGTAGCACAGCTGCATGTAGAAGTGCAGTGAAGGACAGCAGTGCCAGGGAAATACAGACATTGCTACAAAAATAGTAGTAGTAGTACTTTATTGACCTCAAAGGAAACTCCAAATAAATAAACAAGAAAAAAATGAACATTCCTGGAGTATTTTGAGGTCCCCTCGGTAGTGAGTTAGTGACTATGCGTGCTGCTTTGAGCTGTGTTGCTGGTGTGACAATAGCGATGTGCTAATGTGCAGGTGGATCTCAGGCCAGGAGAGGGCGCCCTACCAGAAGCACAACCCTGAACTCCCGGAGTCGCTCGCAGATCTTGCTGGACGTGTCCCTGGGCTCTAATACTCACTGTAAGTATAAGTGTAAGAGTATGGTGTTCACACACACGCACACTTAATGCTCACTGGTCGGTGTGTCCTGCTTTCCAGTGAACACCATGGAGTGCGTCCACCTGCTGGACGCAGTGGATCATGCCCGCCAGTTCTCTTACCACATGAGGCCCAGCAGTGTCACCCGCGGAGCCAAAAGCAGGGGCAAGCGCTGAGGCGGGCCCCGGGGCCTGACTGGTCAGGGTCCAGCCAGCCAGCTATCCTGGGGTCAGGGGGGTCATATCCTGAGGGACATTTCTGTTCAGAGGTACTTCATTCAGAAATTCAGCTCCAAAGAAAATGTCAGCCTAGGAAATATGTTATTGGGACACCAAGAATGGCAAAAAGACCTTTGACTCACCAGCATTAAGACTAGCTGAAGGGAAGGGGAGGGGGTCTTAAATTCTGACATTTTCACATGGACTAGTCCAGTTCCACACAGAAGATGGGTCCATTTCAGCTGAGCTGCATCCATGTGTCTCTGATGCCGGATAATGAAGTCTTGTACTCTGTTTTTTTTTTTCCTATGCTCGCTGTAATTTTGCAAACTACAGTCATTCTTTTCAGTATGGATCTGGCTCTGGTCCAGATGTAAAACGGCGCCGCGTGTCCATGGCCACGCCCACAGACAGGAGGTAACCTTTCTCAGTGCGAGCACAAGGCCGCAGCCTGTCAACACCCAGCCATACAGCAGTCACACCTGCAGTCCCAGGAGGGGAGGGGCAGGAAGATGTCGCAGGTCTGTCCGTCCGGCGGGATGCAGCCGCGGTACACCGAGACCTGACGTGTCACCTCAGCCTCCAGGGAGCCGTACTTTAATTACACCTGAAGAATTCTTTCAGAAGCCATAAGAAGTACTTATTTGGCATTAATTGTAGTAGATTAACTAGCCTTTAAATGACGTGGTACACATATTTATTCACGGTGCTGTGTACTTATACCACATGGTATTTTCAGTAGTTTGCCTGTGCATATTACTCATTATAATTGAAATCCCCTTTTCACTACTGCTTATAGGGGCCTTGTCCGCCTGTGAAAGCGCCCCCAGAAGACGGCTCTGAAGCGCTTCTGTAATTACGAAAGAATACCTCGTAACTGTTTTGTAATTTGCTCAAATAAAACATTTTTCAAATGATGTCGTACTTCTGGCACATTTAATTTCAAAAAAAGGTTTATTTCACCCATTCATCACTCCAGGTGCATGTTTCTTATAAAAAACAAAACAAAAAACTGACAGCCTGATGAAAAGTCTGTGCGTGCGTGCATGTGTGTGTGTGCGCGCGCATGACCAGAAGGAGGCGCCCTCGTGGAGGCCTGCGGCGTGTCAGTACACCTCCTGCAGCCCCAAGCCGCCGCGGTGAACCGACAGGGTGACGCTGTAGCAGTACAACAGGTCCGTCAGCCACTGCTCTCGCGTCTCCGACCTGCAGTAGCGCTGTTGGGCCAGAGGGGGGTGCACCGTCAGCATGCTCAGGTGGGAGACGGGCCACCGGCAAAAGGTCCCAGATGACGTACATCATGCAGGTATAATGCATTTGTGTGTGCGTCATACCGTCAGGTCCTGGATGATGTGCTGCAGTAGGCCTGCATTGGCCAGCATCTGGTTGCGCAGCTGGACGTGCTGCAGCATCAGCGACAGCATCTGCGCCAGCAGGGGGAGCTTCTCCTCACCGAGGTCTGAGACGTGGAGAGACTGCAGTACCAGCCGCAGCAGCCGGGGGACGCTGCTGAGGGCACCCAGACATGCCCCCCACACTGTCTCCCTACCGGGCAGAGGGGCATGGACTTCAGACAGCCTGTTTCCATTTATACGGCTGGGTGTTTGTCAGGCTATTAAGCTTGTACAACAGCTATACCACAGAGCTGCCAGGTCACATCCCACCCAGTTTAATGATTGTGCTGCTTAACAGTTGCATTATGCACATGAATCAGTTTTTAGACACCTGGAAGAAGGTTACAACCAGTGTTGGAAGTTACTCACAAAGGTAATCCATTTCAGACAGAGGTAGAAAGATCAGATCCAGAAAGTACAAATCCAGGCCAAGATTTTGTTTCAACCAACTATGCTCAGCAGTCTGTGACTCACTCTAAACAACTGGTTGGTTGAAACAAAATCTTGGCCTGGATTTGTACTTTCTGGACCTCTGTCTGATGGGGAAATTTCTCACAAAAGTAATCCAACACTGGCCACCAACATGCCCCTGCAGGGACTGCAGTTCGTAAGCGGGCCGCTCTGGGACCAGGTGCTGACCTCTTCTGCGTGCTGTCCACGGGCACAGGCTGCAGCTCCAGGCTCAGAAGCAGGGTGAGCAGGCTGAGACAGCAGTCGCCGAGGAAACGGAGGAGGGAGTCGCTGGGCAGCAGGGAGGGGTCCAGCAGGCGCGACACGGCCCTAAGCAGCCCTGCCGCCATGCTGTCCGGCACCACCTGCAGGCCTGCCTGCGAGCGGCCAGAGAGCCGGAGGAGGAGGAATCGGGGAGGACATGTCGATCGTTGGTTTACATCAAGATTAATGTGCCATCCCATGTTTGTAAAGTAAATGTTACATAAAATACATCAGAATACAACAAGCAAAAAAAAAAATCACGCCAGCACCAGCTGACACAGGCAGTAACACAGGCAGTGACCCTGACACTGCTGTTATAGGGAGGGGTGTTTCCATGGCACCACTTACCAAGTTCTTGCAGATGGCATTCTGCAGAATGTCGAAGCACTGAGCTCGGGACTCCACTGTCTCCAGGCAGTGACACACTTCCTGTTGGGGTGGGGGCACAGGTCAGCCTCGGCCAAGCCCAGCCAGCTGTACACACATTGTACTCTGAGCTCCAGGTACTGTCACTGCCAGTTTGCAAGTTATGGATACAGGTACCAATGCGTAACCATGTCTGCACTGCACTTCCATCCACCTTCAAGGTGAATCCTTTGGGGCTGAAAAGTAGGTTATTGTAGAGTCGTATCGTCGCGAAACCCCCCCCTCCCCAAACCCCTGGTGTTATCAGGCCAGCAATCAGCACACGTGATGCTCATTCCCCCCCTTGAGAGGGATGGGGGGGGGGGGCACTGCAGTAATGAGATCTGACACTGTGCAAATTAACACGTCGGCTATTCCTTTTACTCCCCCAATGGTTTTTTGGCCCAACAATATTTTATGAGTACAAACAATAAATAGGTGTGCGTGTGCGCGCGGTAACAAGGCTGAAACTGAATTACGATAATGGCATTACGGCGGGATTGGATTACAGCACACTGAAAGGACACCGACGCGTCATTCAATTTGCCTTTTATTATTAGCCGTTGACGGCCATTAATCAAGGGAAAAACCAGATTAGGGCCCGATTAGAGGGGCCTTGAATTATTATGGCCTAATTGGTAATAAGTTGAACCCCCAGCAGCAGAGCTACAGGGCCTGGTTCCTGCTGGAGCCTCAGACAGAGTCCACTGAGGCAGGAGGACCGGACTGGCTGACACGTGCCTTTAATACGCCTCCACTTGGGACGCCTATGGGTTGTAGCTTTGCGGCGTGTGGATGGAACGCCCGATTCTGCCAAACAACACAATTTTTAACCATATTGTTTCTTCACCGACTCCAGCGTTGTCTGTTAATCAGCCTCCAGTGTTACGGCATTTAAGCATTTCTATATGGTCAAACAGCAACACCCTTCTGGGATCGGATCTAGCAAAACTCTTAGCACACACAAGAAAACCGAGCAGGGTCGATGTTTCGGGTGGGAAGCCACCTCCAAGTTGGGCAGTGCCCCCTGTGGAACGTGACATCCCATGCAGGGCGTACAGAAGCCCAGTCGCCGAACAAGAGGACGGGATGGTGACAGGAAGGGGAGGGGGGGGGGGGGTTCAACACGCGGCGGCCGTCAAAGCGGGAGATTTATGAGGGACGCGCGGCGGTAGCTGGTGACCAGGCGGCCGGCTATCGAGATGCCTTTGCAGAGTGATAAATGCTAATGAGAGGCCAGGAGAATGATTGGGGCCTGACATTTTTACATGGAAATTAAACAGGGACAATACTGAGCCCCGGGGGTGTATGTCTGTATGTGTGGGCGCTCCAAAAAAGAAAAAGTGGAAGGATAATGTAAAAAGAAAGATCACTAATTCTACCTCACAATTAAAGGCTGGGTTTTGACTTTCTCATTTTCACGTCCAAGTCAATCAGCCGTGGCAGCACAGAGCGACGCTAAGAGACAGTTATTAAAGGCTGCATGGCCCTCGCTATCCATCCCATAATGAGGCCCGATTGTTCTGCTGCGGCGAGAATGCCAACAGGTGGGGGACTTTATATTTCTTTTGCCCAGCCCCAGCCCTACATTCGTTATGATTCTTTGATGAAAATGGATATTAATGAGGGGAAGTTGGACAGCATTTCACCTCCAAAAGTTCGCCGTCTGACCCAGACAGGCAGGTGAGACGGCAGAGGTTTGATATCACATTAGAAACAGAGTGACTGCAAGGTTTTTCTTAAAAAAATTTATGGTCATCTTTACGAGCCCTGGGACGTCATGGAGGTCGCTGCCTTTACGCGCCACCGAGATCCCACTCTGTAAATGAGTTTGTAATATCCTAACAACTATGGCCGAGTTGCATGTACCAGCAATCCGTTCTAGCATGGATTTTGCCTCCTCTAAAAATAAACTTATGCACATAACACACCCTCATTGGTCCAAAAGAAGGACAGAGTTGTTCAGATGACCAATGGACATGCAGGGAAGTGTCCAGGATGACGTGGAGATTAAGCAGTGGTGTCACAGACGGGTTGACTCACCTCTACTACATCCCAGTGGTGGGTGAACTGCTCCAGAGATGTAGCATATAAGCTGAGGGGGGACAGGGTCGAGGGAGGGGGCACGCTGTCCTCCTCGGCCTGTAGTGCGGACAGCTCATCCGCCGAGAAACCTGCGAGGGAGGGGGGCTCAGACCAATCACTCCTCAGATCACAAAACCACCCAGCCAATCGAGACACAGCTTAGAGGATCCTGTTTTTTTATTTAAGCGTTTCAATGAAATGGGATTCAGCCATACAGGTTAAGCACTCAAGGGTACAACAGCAGAGCCCCTGTCACGCCCGGTGAACCTTCAGGTCCATTACCGCCACGTGCGGACGGGACCCACCTGTGAGGGTGGAGAAGAGGAAGCTAAGCAGGTCCACGTCAGTCACTGCCACCTCCTGCTTGTCAGATGTCCAGCCGCCCATTGAGGACCTGTGGGAGGTGGGGAGAGAGGAGGTGCTGAGGCAGTCGACCCGGATGCGGTGACGTCGCTGTCAGAAAAGCAGCATGCACGCCGCCCTGCAAGTGGTCAGATTCAAAGGCTCTTGCCGGCACACCATGTGACCACGTGACATCCAGCTCTTTAAGGACCCCTCTCAACCACATCTCCCAGGCTTTAGGAGGTTCATCAGAGACCTCAGACCGCACACAATATTCCACGTCACACAGGACTACGGACCAGCTTAGAAGACACGGCCCCGACTCCTGGACGTGGGGGTTTCCTGCTGGGACGCATACGGACGCACATGCTGAGGTCATGTGACTGAAAGAACAGCATATGTAGGAGGTTCGGAAGCGAAAGCCAGGCCAGGATCGTCGAGTTGGGGAGGGGGGTGTCTCAGCATTACTGAGGTGGGGAGGCATAGCCCAGTCACACTGAAGGAGACACTGAACCTAAATGTTTGAAAACGGGAATCATCTCCCTGGCTTTTTAAGGATGTTGGAATTCTCCGTCATTTTGGGAGTGTGGTTTTGGGGGGGGGGGGGGGGGGGGGCACC
>JABFEB020000132.1:9790762-9815326 GCA_019775895.2 Stomatorhinus ivindoensis
CACACACACACACACACACATACAGCATGTGTTTGTGGCTCAGGAGACAAGAAGGATATTGATGTACTTTAGGAGAGTGATATCCATGCTCATTTATAACCAAAATGCAAAGGGTAGAATAAAAGGACCAATAAGTACAAAACTAAATGAGACAGAAAGGTCCAGTAAACAATGGACAATGGGGGACAATGGTGTCCATTCACCACCAACAGCAACAGCTATCGAACATGAATGTATATAATTAACATTTGAAAGTTCAATTTGGCAATAATGTAATCTGGATAACCAAGAGGTAAGAGAGTTGCTAGGAAATTAAAATGCAAAACAGTATAATTACAGCAGAGATCACCTCTTTTGGTCGATATGAACAGGATTAAGCAAACAGCAACAGGGCTGGAAATACAGAAATGATCTACCTGAGCTGGAAGGACGAGGGTGCAGGGGGCCGCGCCCCTGAGTTCTCAAACACCTGCAGGCCGCCTTTCCTGAGCACGTGCTCCTCCCAGGTGAGCTCCAGGGACGTGACCACACCGTGCTCCCTGCCTTCGCCGTCCAACACATGCACCTTCTGATCCACGGGAGCCTCCTCCACCACGGCTTGGAGGAAGCGACTCAGCCTTAAAGGAAAACCAGACTAGTCAGACACGGGTCTGATGTCGGAGGATGCCGCCACATTCACCCTCCAAGCACTACATCACGTTAGCTTATCTGCTCCAGTTCCAGGCAGCTAGGCCAATGCTAAGGCCTTTATCTGAACTGTTCTAGTAAACATCTCTAAGTGTAAAAAACTTGAAACCATACTGAACCCTTTGGAAGAAGTTCAAAGCTGATGGGACTGCAGTTTGTATACACATCGACTTTAATACATGTTGACAGGATAAAACCAATAATACCATCAAAAGAAATGTTATCTGCAATATGACTATGGTATTATTATAGTAGAATAAATGAAAACTTGCTCCAATTTTAATTTATAGTTCAATGTACCACAGACGTTATTTAGGTTAAGTACGTTATTCAACTTAAGTACTTTACTCAAGGGTATAACAGCACGGCCTCTCGTGGGATTTGAACACTTAACTGGTGATGTCATACCTGACAAGCACCGTAAGCCGCCACTGCTGGCCTGTGATGGTGCGTCCCGGGGCCACAGTCAGGGCCCAGCCTCCGCCCGCCCTGCGCTCCTCCACATCCTTGCCCTTCTGTGACAAACGGCGCTGAGAGATGAGCTCCAGGAAGTTCCTGAGCAGCACAGCAGAGCGGGCCGACAGCAGAGCAGGGTAGTGCTCCAGGAGAATGTCCAGCACCCGCAGGGCATCTTCCTGGATGCCCTCGGAGATGTGTGTCATGGCGCAAGTCAAGTGGGCGCTCAGCAGCGGGAAGAAGGGCGCGACACGTTCAGCCGGCACGCACTGCGCCAGCAGGCGCAGTAGCCGCACTGCCGCTCCACGCACCGCTCCGTCCTTGTCCGCAATCACAGCCGCCGCTTCACTGAGCACGCTCGAAAGGTGCTGCTCCAGGAGCTGAGGGTGTTGGCATAGGAGTTCCCGGAGCCCCACTAACGCAGCCTGTTTCACCCCACCACTGTAGTGGTGCAGCTGGGACAAAAGGTCCTGAAAGTGAGATGGAACATGGCTAAAGACAGTAGTTCTCAATCCTGTCCCTGACACCCCCCCTTGGCAGAATGTTTTCATTCCCACCCTACCTTACTCAGGCACAGATGGTCCTTAATGGGCTAATAATGAATGTGGATGAATGTGGCAGGTTGAAAGAGGGGGGGTAGAAACATGACTGAGAACCACTGTCTTAAGAGGATCAGTTAAGACGTTGGTGAAGCAGAGAATCCCACTGCTCATCAGTCATTAGACATATACCCCACTGGACATATGCAGATGTTTCATATGTTAAATATGTTAACTGTTCTACAAAGGAGACAGACTGACGCACTAGATGAAGCGGTTAAACACAGTATTAATCTTCAGTTGCACAACATCGTGGCCTTTCATCTCGTGCGATTTTTACCTTGATGCTGAGCCGCCGGGTCGTGGTCGGACCAGACTCATCCCTCTTCAGTTGATCGGGTAGACGGATTCCTTTCGTCCTGAAGTTAACATCGGTCGCGTTGTCCGGTTTGGGCTTCTTTTTGCCAACCCTGAGTTTGACTTTTTGGAAGTCATCCTGCCTTTTCCTCTTCTTAGTCATACCCAAAGCCTGTAATGCAGCGACATGGACACAATCAGCAGAATACTGCTAGCTAATATGCGGGGAAATATATTAGATTAGCTACAAGCTAACGTTAAAGGATTGCACGCTTTTTGTGCAATTACTCTTTCTAACCAATTAAGCACACCGCGGTAAGCTGCAGATAATGGGATATATGCTGATCCGAAACCATGCTCATACGTTAACTGTAGGTACTTACTGATGTGCTTTATACGTTAAAACGGATGCCTAAAGCACAACCTGTGCTGGGTAGACGATTCAAGACACCAACTTGTGTATGACAACGGGGTCCTTCCGTAATGGCAAAGCTGCCCTTACGTCTGCCTGCAACCATGAGGTATAATGTGCAGGACAAAACCCCAAATATATACTGCATGAATATATTCTGTGATTTAATGAGAATGAGAAAACGGCCATTCTAGATATTGAACTGGAGCTTTATACAGAAATTATATTTAAAAATTTATAATAATGTGCGGCTGAAAATACTAATAATGAATCCTGTCATTTATTCAGTAACTTTATAAAAATCAAATCTGTGCAACAAAACAGCCAACCTTACTATTTTTCTTATCCTTTTAAATACGGTAGGTGGTCGAGCTTATTAATTACTTTATTTATTTATACCCAATAATACGTCAACAAAAGTAGCAGCCTCTTGCAAAGCCCTCTCTCACGCGCACCCCAGAAGCATCGCGAGACTGGGGCCAGGAAGTACGTCACAGTGGCGTTTAAGATCCATAGTCAAGTAGCGGACGGTCTGCTATTGTTACCTCGAGCTTGGACGGCCTTTTTTTTAATCGTTTTATAACGACGTATACGCGAACGTAGTGAGGTTTGTAACACTTGGGTTGTTTAACGTTTTTATTAATATGCAGCCAGTTTTGTTTTCCCTCCGTGTAATATGCTTACGTAACTAGCTAGTCGTCGGTGTGGTAGTAGCTATCGCAGAGTCGCGTTTGAAAATGCTTTTGAACATCCAATAAACGCACTTTACCGTTTTAGTGGAAAAACTGCTGCGTAACTTTCATAAATTGCATTTTAAATTAGTGATAAAATTGCAGGAAGAAGGTATTTGGAAATTTCAGCCATCTGTTTTTTCCCGATAACTTCCGACTTGCTGATAAGGCCCGAAACGGTACT
Organism: Stomatorhinus ivindoensis; assembly: GCA_019775895.2. Classification (NCBI taxonomy): domain Eukaryota; kingdom Metazoa; phylum Chordata; class Actinopteri; order Osteoglossiformes; family Mormyridae; genus Stomatorhinus; species Stomatorhinus ivindoensis. The sequence goes on from JABFEB020000132.1 coordinate 9,794,129, forward strand.
GGATGTTTCGTTTCATGTGTCCCGTGTTGTACTCTACTGTACCGTATCCCTAGACGTTTCGTCTCTAGTCGACCGAGAAAATGCCGGCTTTGTTGACAGTGGCTTGTAGTCTTTCGATGCAACTATAGTAATGCGGTCTCATGAACAATCTGATAGGCGTGTGGTTTTTATAACTGTGTTCCGCTTTTTAGAATGGAAGGTGAAGCACCCCCGCCTCCGAAGAAAGCGAAGAACGGAGGCATTAAGGTACGCCGGGAAGTCGTTATTTCCTGCAGCCAACTTCGGTTGTGTCTCTGAATTTTATCGTTTTCATCTCGCTTCATACTATCGCGACAAGTAGAACAGTATACGCTGATAATACTGGAGACTGTAGACGTACACATACGAGTGGCAAATCTGGTTAATTGCATGTTTAATACGAATTCTGCGTGGTGAAAATGTTTTTAATCAAGACTTGTAGTGAAATTTAGCTTAAAAATGCCTGAACCATGGCTTTAAAAAGCTGAATAAAAGTGAACTGTTGTTTCCCGGGGCATTGCGGTAGGCGGCGTATTTTGTGTATGTTTATTGCTGCTGGGCGTAATTTGTGCGTGATTTGGCCTTTGTCTTCAAAAACCATTTCACTTTTTTCAAAGTTTCTTAAATATGCTTTATTGCATTTGCCTTGTATTAATCCGTTTTGCGTGTAACTGTTGGTCAGCTCATAAAGCAAGTTCATGGACTGATGCGTTATATAATTAATGTGGATTTCTAACTGTCAAGCTGTTGAACTACATGCAATGACCTTGAGCAACCCAGTGGTGGCTGCAGAGAGCTGTCTTGTACAGCTGAAGCCGGCCAGCCCCCTGAAAATATGGTGACTGACCCAGCTGGAGCCAAGGCAGACCAGCCTCAATCTTCTGGGATGGTGGCCTTTGCACAGGAACTAAAAATGGCTTCACCCTCAAGGCCTTTTGTTCAAGACAACTACTTCTCCACCCCAACAAAATGGGGTTTCATTTGTTGCCTGTTGGTGACAGTACATAGAACAAGGTTTTACATTCAAGTAGCATATTTGGGAAATGGTTGCAGCGAACACTTTCCAGTTAGGTGCACCATGACTCTAAATATAGTAGTAGTGTATGTTGGTGTTGAAGAGTCATTATCCAGAGCTGGCGGTCTTTGGTTCAATGAATTTTTTTCTCTGATTTGTGAAACTGGAGTTCTGCAGACAGTTTTCTTGTCTGGATGCAACCTGAACTGTGCCATAAGGCAAGACATACGGGGCGATTGTCTCCGCCCTTGTTATAATGGGGGTGGCTTTTTGTAGCTCACCATCAGGTCTAACACCATAATTCATTGCTTAACCTTTTGGGCAATTGGGGAGAATGTGATGTTCACGTAGAAGAAACCAGAGACATGGTTCCCAGTGTACAGCCCCAGTGTCTGGCGACTATGTCTGCAATTTTTGCACATTTTTTTTAAATCGGCAAATGTCTCGACTAGAGACTTAATGACCAGAATAAGTGGTCAGTCTCACATGTGGGTTATGAGTACTGGCATGCCAGTAGCCCACGTGCTTCAGCTTGCGATAATTTAGTGGTTTACTGGTGAGTGCGAATACACCGGAAATGTGCCTTTCTGTTCTTGACAATTATTGTATTCAGTATGTGCTTTCACATCCAAATTGTGACGGTCATGTTGGAGTTGACCAGTATGTGTTCCACCTTAGATCTTTTGAGGTGGATCTCAGCGATGGTCTCTCCGGTATGGGGCGGGGGCACAGGGTGACCGTGCTCCCCGCATTTTTCTCACTAACGGCTTTGTTGTCTCTCTCTCCTCATGATGGTATTTTATGCGTCCTTTGACAGAAAAGGCAGCAGCTTGGTGACATAGGTAAGTTAATCGCTGTGTCGTTAGCGGTGCTGTCAATGAACTTCACTTTGCACTGAAGTTTCCTTTCTGCCCCTGGGTGGCAGATGGCCACCTGCCTGACTGACACCCTCCCCCTCCACACTGACCCATTTCAAATGTGGCTTTCAAGACTTTCTGGTTCTTGGAAGACAAATGCCACATGGAGCTTTGTCACTATTCTCCTGCTGCTTTCTGCAGGGTTGTGCACAACAGCAGGTCATCCATCCAGCAGGCCAGGAATCGCTGTGCGGTTCCTGTTGCTGCAGACCTTTCTGCACATCACTTGACTATAGCCAAGGTATCACTGTTTGGCTTGTTCCATAATTCATGCATAAAAGGAACATTAATGGCAAGCCCTTTTTTATGGCAGTCATAAGGTCATGAAGGTCAAACTTAAGTGGCCTTCATCTTGTTAGTGCCCATTATGGTTTGGTGTCTGTCTGCACCAGATGAAGTTAATTGCACACCGTGAATGCTGATTACCTGTGGATGGCAGATGTTGCTGTCTTGCATTGGGTCACCCTACAGCTGCCCATCGGTTCCTTGAGAACCATCAAACAAATAAGAGGGACAGGTTAGGCAAGCATTCTCCCCAGAGCTCATACTTTAGCATGACTTCTCAGCAGCCGCGGAGTGGACTTGGAGATCTGGAGTTGAATGTCTGCAGCCATGAACAGATAGGGATATGTGTGGTTGTGGCTCATGTCAGGGGAATTGTCTTCAGTCAGTTAATGTTTGTCTGGTGGCAGGCATGGTGCCATCAATGGACTATTGTAAGCATGGTTTGGTGCACAACAGGTGGCGCTGAATGATGTGTACCAAAGGGACCCATTCTGCTGTAATGTCTACTGTTTGGATACCTCAACTGGTGGTCTTAAACTGCCATAGGAATGTAATTTCTTAAATTGTTGGGCTCTGCAGTCACCCAATTCCTGAAGCTTACTGACCAGTGACATTCTGTCACCTTGTGTGTGCAGGAGTTCTCTAATAAGATGGATTCCCCCCTCCCAAAGTGAACTTGCGGTAGGGCGTGCTAACCCCAGTCTTTGAATCTTCCTTAGTGTTCACGGGTAAACATGGTGCTATCCAGACCATGCCTTCCCTTGAGAAAAAGCTCAAAACCGTCACCGACCCCGTGATTGGTGAGTGCCGGTTTGTTTCCCTGTCTTTACTCCTATTGCCCCACCCTCCCATCACGTTCTGAAGTTGTTTTCTTGCCATCACCCAATCTGACAGGCCTCCAGTTTGTATGGGAATACCGGAGCCCTAGCAAGTCTGTCCCCCCGCACTACCTGTGCAGGCTCTGCAAGGTCCAGCGTCTGCAAAATGAGATGAGTGCACATATCACTGGATGGAAGCACTGCTTCAAATATCTGGTATGCTTAGATCATTGATTGTCGTCATTTGTCTGCTAAATAAACCAGAAGATGCGTCTGGCTTCTTTTTGCATTTTTAACACGACCTAATTGATTGGGAGTAATTTTGTTTGGATGTGGGGTGTGATGTTAGTTTTTTTTTTGTGGTGGGGGTTAGAAAAAGCACCATCCCGACAAAGTTTCCCAGGAGGAGGAGGCGGCAGTGAAGGATCCTGCTATCCGCAGAGCCGTGAAGGAGAGCGCTGCTGAGGTGGAGAAGACCGAGGGACGGGGAAGGCTAAAGGTGAGCACCACTACATTTAACTTCCTTGTCGTCTTTGCAGCCCTGGGGAAGTACTTACTTATCACCTGCCTTTTAGGTTGTGCTGAAGGAGCCTTTTGAGGTACCTTACTTCCAAGCAATGCGTAAGTGTTGTACAGCCCCCCTAACCATGTTTATTAAATAATTCAGGTTTATTTTCATGCAATGGATTGTAATTGCATAAACTTTCAATTGTAATCTTGTGTAGCATCTGCAAAGGTGAAGACCAAAATAGGGATGCCTGGATTAGGTATGTTCTTTTCTTGTGCTTTCCTGCAATACAGCAAAACTACGGTATAGCCCCATTTTCCCCCATTGGGACTCTTCCCTTGCATGATTCGTCTTATGGTATAGTGGTAATGTGCTTTTTCTAACACAGTCCTGGTTTGCATGGCCTTGGGCATTGTTGTGAATTGTGGGTAGTGTTTTGTGTGGTGTACCCTTCAGTGATGACTGTAACTCTGACAGATGCCAGGTTCCCGAGAGGTTTCCCAGATGGCATGGTTCCTGGGGAATTCCCTCCTTGTGGAATGCGACCGGACTTCCCCATGGGCTTGCCGATGCGGCGATTCCCCGCAGACATGCCCATGAACAGCGGCGGCGGGTTCTCTGATGGTATGCCCATGCCACGCAACAATGGTGCCGGGCGTCCCTTTCCAGGCGGCATGTCCATGAGGATGCCTGGAGATGACATGGGTATGAAGATTCGAGATGGGGACATGGATTTAAGGCGCTTCCCAGACAACAGGCCCATGGGAATAGGCGGTGACAACTTTGGCATGGGCCCGAATCCTGGCCGCCGCTTCCCAGATGATTTTTCTGGTGGCCAACTAGGTGGCTCCAATGACAGAATGATGCCTGGCATGCAGAAGGGTCCAGAGGGCAACAGCCTTCCAGACACCCTGTTAAAGTACCTGGTATGCTTCTTCCAACGTACATCAGAGGTCCATGTCCTGCATGACAAACGTTCCTGGCTCTGTGAAGCATTTAATGTCTGTTTGATTTGTAGGATACCTTCCGCATTGAGAATGAAAATGACGCTCAGATCGTGTTGAAAGTGACTCAGAAGCTGACTGATGTACTGATGGAATACAGACTTAGGAATGTCTCCTCGGTAAGGACCAGGATGTGACCAAATTGGTTGATGTATTTACCCAAAACATCTAGACACCCCCATAAAATCGGCAACTGATTTGTAGTCTTTAAAATTTGCTTCATGTGACATTCTGGTTCGATGCAGGGATCCAGTTTAAAGAACACTTCCTCTATGAATTCTATGGGTTCACTGAATTCCATGGGCTCTATGAACTCGATGAACTCAATGAATTCAATGAACTCCATGAACTTTGGCTCCCGAAGTGGAGGCGACCGGTTCTCTGGGAGTCTGTCAGGTATGAATTGCGTCTGTTGCAAACGAGCCAAAATGATTCCTGTTCACCTTGGCATTGGTTCAGGGCGGTGTTCCATTAAGCAGGATTTCCTGCTTGATGGAATGACTTGTCAGATTTAAGGTATTCTGAGCTAGATTAACTTTCTCATTGTTTGTTTACATTTAGTCCATACTACCTTGAATCTTACAAGTTATCCAGCCAAGCAGGAAGTCCTGCTTAGTGAAACAGGCCCAAGGTATTTAAGTAGGAGACTGTTCATGAGAAGTCCAAGATCTTTGTTTTGCAGCATGATTTGTTGCTTTGCAGTCTTTAATTCTTGATCAGCGTTCCAAATTATATTGTGGATTTAAGACTTTCTTAACTCTTAAATTTTCTTGATGGGGAAAATTATACTAATTGTGCATATTTTCTCTCCAAAGGCTCATCCAGGTTCTTCAACTGATCGTCGTCCATCCCAGTAGATCTCCAGCTGCGGTGGTGCGGTGGGCCTTGACATCATCAATGTCTTGGACTACAGTCTTTCATGTTAATAGTTTTGATGGTAATTTCTTTTTAAAGAAGTGCTCATTTAATCCCTACATGTACTTTTTTTTGTACAGCTGTTTTTAAAAAATGGCTTGCTTTAAAATGGAGGTGGACCAACTTACCAGCTTGTATGCAGTCACGCACAATTGCAGTAGTTAAAACGGAGATCACTCCTCATTTTAGGATTGTGATTTTCTGTTAGGAATTGGCTCTTGTATCCTTATACATCAAACATCAATTTCAACAGGTTTTTGTAGATGTTAATATTTGGAAATTGTATAATTAATGCATACAATATTACTTAGGGGAGGGACATACTAGCCTTTTGAATGCTGCATCCTGCTATCCTAATTTGTTACTCTGTCCATTTCAGTAAAAATTTGAACCCATTGTGTATTTTGGGCTTTTTTGTGCATTTGAAAACCATACTTGTCCTACCCAAAGACAAGTGTTTATGAAGATCCTACCAAACATGGGGATTCTGATTGCTTAAAGCTTACCATGACCCAAAACGTTCAGTGTTTCCTATGAGGCATCATGTGATTATTTTACCCCCTCAGTATTTTGAATGTGTTCCCCGAGCAATAAACCATATATTTTCAATTTGAAAGCAAAATTGATGTTAGTACAAATGCCACAAATATTCCAGTACATGTCTTGCACTCATTTATTGTGGTTTACAGTTCAGATGCTTAGGAATTTAAGCCCATGTTTGGAAATTGTTGGGTTCAAAACCGGTAAAAATATGCACAGTATTACATCTGAGCCCTTGAGGAATGACCTTAATACCAACTGATCTAGGGATGCTACCTAATCCTGCTCCCAGACACCAAGCTTTCCTTTGCATGTTTAATTAATGTGCATATTAAGCATACATTTTTTGGTACACTGATCTGACCCATTCAATATCTACCAATTCTGAGACCCATTCTGAACTTTTAAATTTCAATATACATGCATCTGAGTAAGCCTCATTTTGCAGTATTACTCATGTTTCTGCAAGGTCCTCATTTCATCCATTGTATTAATTGCTCTTGCTGCCACTCAAAAGGATGGCATTGAAAACATTGCAGCTAGCTGGCGTGCTGCTTTGAGTTTACAATTTAGTGATTTTACAGACAGCTGACATTTCTGTAATTTGTAATTTCAAACCACATGCCTTAGGCTTACTGCTTTATGGCAGGACTTTACAATCAAAGCAACTGATGTAAATCGGGCAGACGTGGGGAAAATGTGGCTGAGATACCCATTAAAAAACCTGGATTGGTCCTGATTTTGATCTTTATCAGTTGTGGACATGAACACTTAATTATATATTCTTACCAGCATGGTGGTACAGTGGTTGGTACTGTTGCCTAACAGTAAGTCTGTGTTCTTCCTGTTTCTGTCATGGGGATTTTTGCAGGTTCTCCAGTTTCCCCATCACCATACAAAAACATGCTTAGGTGCCAGATCATTAGTGTGAAGTGTGTGTGTGCCCTGTGACGGGTTAGATCCCGTCACCCCATCCTGGGCTGTTACCTGCCTCAAGGGAAAGGTACCCGACTCCAGTGACCCCGCATAGGAAAAGCAGGTACAAAAAAATGGATAGATGGATTCCACATGCTTCAGACAACTTTTTCCGACTTGTATATACTGAAGTACCAAGTAACCTGTAGAACTGCTACCTGTATTTGTGTATGTACAATTTGAAACTCTGAAGGACATTTATACATTTTTTATTTCAACTACAAGAAAATGTAGTCAGTCGAGCATCATATACAACTGATATTATATTTGATATGGCAGAAAAGTTTATGAACTACATACACTTTGAAAGACAACACACAGAATATCCTCCAGTATTCATACAAAAGTAGTTAATCCTTTTAGTCCAGATTGCAAAAAAAAAAAAAAGATAAAAATCAGAATGTCCAGTTTGTTACCTTCAACAACCAGTAATCATGCTCTTTCGGCCAGCCTGGCTGTTGTGATGCACCAACATATTCATCTCAATGGCATGAATTAAACTAATATGCTCCTTTACACAAAAGTTGAAGGATTCCTGATCTAATTATCTGCTTTCCTTGAAAAGCCAGTTCTTAAAGAAAAGGATTTTCCATGACATAGAAAGGCTACCTTCTTGGGGGTACCTTTCATTGTCATTTTGACAACAAAGATTCAGCAGAATACCTAAACGTATAAATGAAGCTGCTGAAGGTCACATAGAAATGAAGTCCATAAAGAAAGAACACAAGGTGAAAAATAATATATTCAAATGTATAAAGGAGTTATTGTAGGTCACTTTCTATAAAAAGAATTCCATAGACCGCAAGATGAAAAAGATACATCCAAATGTGTAAACTGACTTGTCTTAGGTCATTTTCATCCCAAAAAACTAAGAAATCCATAAACAGAACATGATGTCAAGTTGATTTGTCAAAATGTATTTATGGGATTACAGTAGGTCACTGTCTACATAAAGAATTCCATAAAGTAAAGGCATAAGGACAGAAAGATGCACAGCCTCCTCACTGATTCGCATTTAACAGGCCCTTCACCTGCCGCATGGTTATTGACGTCAGAATCAGGGGGACCCCAAGAAAGTTCCTGCCATTCCACTGCTCAGCCAATCTGGCGGACTGCACTGACTCAAACATCACTACAGCTTCACCAAGCCCAACACCCTGATCATCGGACAGCAGATAGATGCAATCTTCTGAAATTTGAAACTTTCCAAAAAAATCCTTTATCTCAATTTTTCGAATATCAGAGGGAAGGTTCCTTACATATATGCAAGAAGGTTCCTCTTTCAGTCTTTCAATTCGAGACTTCTTAGCAACCGTGCTGGGAATTGATTTATGTCTCTTCAGCATTGCCCTCATCTCTTCCTTTGAGACAACAGACACACTTAAAATCCGAGAGCAAAAATTGTACCTGTCAAGATCCAGAGCAGATATGCAATCCTCCTTTTTGTCAAATAAGATGAATGCTGTGTCTGTCCTGCGGCCCCAAGTGTCAAGCAAATGTAACAACCTGTTGTTAGGAACATTTGCACATTTAAAGAGATCTTTGATCTCTGTTTTTGTAGTTACGGGGTTCAGGTTTTGTATCATGACACAGTACTCATTACTTGGCAGAGGGTCTGAAGTTTGTTCCATTGGAGACCGTGATTGTGACTGTTCCAGTAGGCACATTTCCCTCTGGGCATCTTTTCGGTTTTTGTATGCCATTTTGCAATGATTAATTGCACTGAACCAGGTGTCTTCCGTTGCCCTATTCACGTCAACACAAAAGGACCCCAAACTTCGCCCGCTGTACTTCAACCCTTCATGTGACTCCTGTTCGCTAGCAAACTTAACCAAACAACCACGATAACCTTGCCCTACTTGGGCGTTGATAATGACTTCTTTAACATTCAGTCCTTTGAAGAAATGGCAGGTTTCTTGTTTGGTGGCGGAGCGGGGAAGTCCTCGGATACTTACATAACATGTTCTTGATGCTGCTGGTGTCTGGTTCCCCCCTGGGCACTTCCCTATAGGGGCACTGACAGAATCAGGCACAGATGAGATCTCATTAAGACCAGTTACTTCCAGCAAATCCCCCGGTGGTGCTGCTGCTTGCTTCACCTGCATCTTCCCAGCAGCTGAAACCAAGCTGACTAAAAGGCCTAAAATAACTTCAGGCTTGTTAGCTGCCATCAGAGTCTCTATCAGTTTAGTTTCAAGGCCCGCCCCTGAGGAATCATCCGTTTTCAGGCAGGATATCATTTTCTGCCGAAGTTCTGCTTCACTGCTGACAGAGAGTACAACATGGGACCCCTTGAGGAAAGTCCCAGACTTCTGTAGTGCAAGATGGCCATCTTCTTTTTCAGCAAATACTATAAATGCCTCTCCAAGACTACCACCAGTAATATGTACCCCACCTTCAGGTATATATAAACCACTGAAGAATTCACGAATGTCTCCAGATCCTGCCTCCACACTTAAACCACGTAGCCGTACAACAGCCATTGTACTACTCTTCCCAAAAGCTGTACAAAAGAAAAAAAAGAAAATATTTACTGAAGCATTTAATATTTCTTTTTCGTACTACTATTACATCAAACAACACCATTATGATTCCACAAATAAATGCGTAAGTGGTAGAGTTTTTAAACAGCCTTTACAACAATTAAGAATTTCATATGCCGTTGCGTTCACCATAACACATGTGCTTTTTCTGCGGTTTACTCCTGTTTCCGAAAGATTAACAGCGTTTTATTGACTAATATCACAATCCTACCTCAAGAACGGCTTCTTTGCACGCTGGCAATAAAATGGGAGGACGAGTTTACCGCGCACTTTTGACAGGAAGCCTTGCCTCAGGGAATTGTGGGTAGCCGGAAGTATGGTTTGTTGCCATTGCTTGCTATGGCGACGGGGACGCTATCTGTACTCTTTTGCAGATTTTTTCTCCTTTGTCTGCTCAAGTCCAGTATTTCCAGAGGCCAGCGGTTTTCAATTCTTTTTCAGCAGCCCTCAGACTGCGGCGTCGATAAGTTTTTTGATACATCAAGTTTATCTTGCGTAAAATGCGGACCAAACCAAATACGCAGTAAATCTGGTAAGTATTAATTAAGTAAAGTTCAAAATCAAATCAGTTTATTTGCGCTGCACGTTTTAAAATGCCCGTTATCAGCGCCATTTCGAAACGTAAAAAAATGTAATTGCGTTATATATTTACGAATTTCTTATATTTGTAATTTTTGTACAGCTATTTCTACTGCTATAATTTTAAGACGACGTAAAACTAATGGAGTAACACAATATGCATTCGTCCACCAGATACTATATGTGTGTGCCAGACGGGATTCAGAGTGATTTCCAGTAACGGCCCGGCAATAACGTGTCAGCAATGCCCAGCTGGTGCCCAATGGGTATTTCTTTCTCATAATTTAAGTCTGAGCATAATAATACTAAATTCCAGTAAATATATTCTGTAACTTATTAATCTAGTTTAATTTTAACCGATGCATTGCTTCAAGAGCAAGGTAATCAAATCCAGCCTTACATACTTAATACAGTTGTTAGCTTCCTGTTATAGGACGTAAAAACATTCCTGCTCTGTTTGTAGGGTGTTACAAGGGATGGCCATGGATGCATAAAATGTCCTTCAGGCCTGAGCGAAGATGGAACATGCCAGTGTCCTGCAGGGAGCGTGTTGGGTTTGTCATGGCGCATTTTATGTTGAATCCAACTCAGACATTGCATTTATGGTGCTACCTGAACATTGATATGTAAATGTTTGTAATCATATCACCGATACAGACAGTATATTTCTATATTGACGATTACAGACCCTTAACAGAATCTAACCTCTTCCCCTTCTTTCCCTCTGTACTTCCTATGGGATTGTTTACTTTTATTTCTTTGGTGAACACTTTTGTCTAAAGCAGTGTTCCTCAAACTGGTCATCAGGGACCCACAGACAGTCCACGTTTTTGCTCACTTCCAGCTCCCAGAGCGAAAATGTGGACTTTCTGACAGGTAGCTCAGAGGGAGCGAAAATATAGACCAGCTGTGTGTCCCTGAGGACTGGACGAGCAGACAGTGGTCTTAAGACAGGAAGATAATGCTTCTCAAGCATAACCATTTTGATACTTTCTAATGTAATAGACATAATTTTTCCCAACATCATCATAATTGGTATCTCCTTCATTCAAAAGTACATAATAATCATTACTCTGACTTTAAAATGGAAAATTTGTGAAAACCTCATGTACTTTTTGACCCAGTGGAAAGGGCTTTGAACGGGAACCTTCTGGAAGAAGCCGAATGTCAACCCTGTAACTCGGCAGAGCCTGCTTACACAGCCCCTGACTCAGCTGGGATCAGGTATCACTTCTGTGTCCGTCGCCAAGTGATGGATATGTGCTCTTATTGGAACTGTGGGCATGAACATTACCTGAATGCATCTGCACCTTCTTGATTGTCCTACTTTGCCTTTGTTTCCTCCCCCCCAGGTGTGCAAGGTGTCACGACTCCTTCATCAACACTTCCCTTTCGTGCACGTGTGGCCCAACACAAGTCTCTGTGAGTCTTTTCTATGGGGAACAACAGCATCACCAGCACAAGGCCATTGAAACCCTTTCTGTCCAGCATGAACACAACCACACTGCAGATACAATTTGAACAGGGCTGTTGAACCCTAATCTGAAACACCCACCGGCCATGCTGGTTTTTAAGACAAGCTTTTGTTTAATTAAGCATTTTTGATTTTATTCATTTTTTTTCTGATCAAACTAAGTATGTAATGAAATACATAAAAAACCTTGTCATAAATAATTAATGATTATTGACTTGTCATTCATGTGTTCCTTTAAATAATTAACTAATATTAAGTCCCTTGTGTTTTATTCTCATTTATGTTTTGCAAAAAAAAAACATTTAACCATTTTCGTAATAATAATAATATAATGAAGTTTAACACTACTTATAGGTCACTGCCATCCTCTAGTAAACACAATTGGATGAACTTAACTTTAATGATGCAATGATTTCTGTCAACAGTTCTTTTAAAGTAAAAGGTTTTTAAAAGCCTAGCTGAAATGAAAACCAACAAACCCTGGCCAGTGCAAATCAGTGAACGAGACAATAAGGCATTCAGGTTGCTATGCGTTATGTGTGAATTGACACTTGGAGGTAGTCTGGTTATATGCATCAGCATCCTTGGTTGTCTTTTCCAGGTGGGAGGTCTGTGTTTCCCTCCAAATAATCTGCCAACATCTGTTGTTTCAAACATCATCTATAATCAACTGGTAAGGTCATTATTGCTCAGGGGCTGTACTTATTGTGAGCTGGCGGAAGGCTACATTTTTAATATACGTTTTAACCCAGTCAACACAAACCAATCTTTTCAATGATCATAAATTAATAGTTTGCTGTGAAGTTCGTTAGTCCCGAGTTCAGCAGCTGTTTGGCTCAGTGGTTGTGGGTGTTGTAATTTCTTTCTATTAAACAGTTTCTTTCATCAATTTCTCCCACAGGCGCTGCCCGTCCAGTCAGTATGGTTCTCCAGATATCTGCATTCCTCTGCTCTGTCCTGCATGGTAATAATTGCCCATTTCCATCCTACTGCCCTGACTAGACCTTTGCATCAATGCATTTGTAATGAGTTTATCCATAGCACTGTTGAGAAGCAAAAGGATGAGCGAGGGTTGACACTTCATCTTTGTGTGTGTGTAAGAGAGAAGCTCATGTCTAGGTTGTACGCCATCTTTGGCCCTAGCAGCCTTCCCCTGAGAAAGCTTGCTGTGGTTCTTGCGATATTACCTGGTACATGTTTGGGCAAAGCTCATTCCCTTCCCACAGGTTTTCTCCAACCTCACGGCCTGCCAGGCCCTGGGCAACATGTGTGTGATGAACATGCACTCCCTCAGCAGCGCCAACAACGATGCCTGCGGGCTTTACAACACCGTGTTCCGGGCTACTGCTGCACTGGGAGCAGCTCAGTCCATTTCCTACTGGTGAGCTAGCCTTGGCAGAGGTAGAAAGTTCATGTCCAGGAATTACAAGTCCAGACCGAGGTTTTGTTTCAGCCAACTAGTTGAATACTCTGTGACTCTTTATACTCAACTCGTTGGTTGAAATAAAACCTTGGTCTGGATTTGTACTTTTTGGACCTGAACTTTCCAACCCGGTGCCTTACTCTGTAGTGCTGGCTAAGCATTCCACAGAGACATTGGAGGCGTAACGTTTGCTTTTGTGCTTCATGGATGTCAGGAGGGCTAACCTTCCCTGGCTGTACTATGGGGACCAGCCTGGCCTGGCATCCAGAGCCCTGAGGACTGAAGCCCTTCCTGCAGGCTTCACTTTCAAAGGAGCCAAAAAGGTGAGTCATGTAGCTGCAAGGCCTGTGTTCTCTACTGCTGCTCAGGTGAGCAGAGCCTGGAATTTCACATGTTGGCTGTAGCAGATGATCTGATTAGGCTCTTTTTGAGAAAGTTAGGTCTGGGGTCTGTTTTGGTCCCTTAAACATACACAGTTATTTTGTTTCACGTAGAATCTCGACCTTTGTCAACATGTTAGCCAGGTAACTGAAATCATCCCCTTCATAACCCTATAACAGCCCAGTCAGGAGTCTTCATTTTAATGCACTTTGTCAAGAAGCTAGGTACCAGAATGCAATCCGGAGAAAAGCAGTATTTTCACATGCTCTCAAACTGTTTTTCGTAACCGTATTACAGAATGACCAGATGGCACTGTACAAAAGGTTTGTAATTTAGGTTTTTCCAGTACCAAGACTATTGTCTAATAAGTTTAAATTCTGACAATTTTAGGAAGTTATTTGATTCTCCAAGTCTATGTTATGTTTGTATTTTTTTTCCAAAACTACATAGTATTTTTATATATATGTGTATTAACTCAATTTTCTTAAGAATACAAACCTCAACTTCATTGCCGCTGTTTACAATGCGAGGGGAGACTTCCTGAAGTGGGAAACCGTCGGAAAAGGAAACGTACAGGTATGAGAACGTCTCATGCAGGCACGGAAGACGTCTTTATGGCTCACTGATCTTTGAGCTCACAACAAATAGAGATATCTCACAATTGGTTACCTTTCCTTCATCATCAAACACATCCCAGCATCCTAGCTCTTTGTACTTACGTATACCCTTAAAATAATGTTGAATAGCGACTTCCGAACATTTCAGGTTACGAACAGTTACGTCTGTAATTAACTAGCTGCAAATTAACTAGGGAAATCCCTCGATTCTTATATAACATGACACTCAAGTTGAAAAATGGCTAAATCTGTGTACACATGTCAGATATCAGTAGTTTCATCGCAAACCCTTGAGATACTGGATTGGGCTTCCTCATACGGCTAGTCTGCACATACATTTAAATTCCTTGCAATTTTTTAATGACCCTGGACTTAGTACGACACCTGGGACTTATCCCTCTTAGTTCTCTTATCTGTGTCATTTGGGTTTTTAATAGACGTTATTAAATTCCACATTGGTGGTTATTTTATAATAAATAGGTGTGACTATTCTTTATAATGTCATTGTGACCCTATTTATATGATGAGTAGTCGTATTCTTGTGTGATGAATGTAAAGTTTCAGTATTTCCTCTCCAGCTATGTCCAGACTCAGCCAGGCGACTCGGCGCGACATACACGTTTGGGATGTCCTACAAGCAAAGCGTAAGTGCCGTTTGACCCAAGGTTCAGCTTAGTGTGCTTTTTCGCCTTCATCGCATGCAATAATGTGTTTGTGTATTAATGGTGGACTTAATGGTCAATCTGAAGACCCCGTAGTGCAGACTATACACCAATCCTTTGTTTAGGAGGAATTAAATTACTTGATGGCTGACAGTCCCACCACATACAGTATTGATGTGGAGCCATATAAACCTATTTAATATAAATCTGTGCAAAAATTCAGATTTACACTTCACTGATCTTTAATCATGTGGAATACACAAAATGAACAATACTCTGTGTTGTATTCTTCTCAATAGTGTATCCTGTCGCTGTCTGAGATGCTAACGGCTTTCCCAGAGCCTCTGTTTTACGACATCTTCATGGACGTCGGCCAGGGTACTGGCAACGGAGGGAGAAATCTCCTGTCGGTGCCTGTCCAGAACCTCAATCTCCAGTTCAATGAGCAGTTCGTCAACCAAGGTGACCATAGATGATGCTCCCCAGACCTCCAGTAGGCTACTGCTACAGGAGTCCAGCATCATCCCAATGACTCGTATTTAAAACCCTTTTACCATTTTCTTAGTTGTCTGCAGAGTACAAACACTAAAAATTTTGCCTTGATGCCACAGGGCGAGTGCTGAAATAAGAAAAAACAAGAACCCTGCAGTCTCTTAATTTCCAGATTCAGCAGTACCTCCCACCTTCACCTGAACTAGGAGTACATTAGGAGTACATTAGGAGTACATTAGGAGTACATCAAAATGCATGAAGTATCTTTAACTTATGAAGATTTCTGTTCTGAGAAAAGCTCTTCAAAGCAAAGTTATGGGAACACAGAGAGACCCTGACTGAATGTTTATGCAAGCTCTGGATGCAAAATCAAATGAATTGGTCATGTGTGCATCTCTTATCAGGAAGTAACATGAACAATTGGTTTCTGACCCGACGGATCTTCCTGGTAGACGCTTTGAGCGGACGTGAAGGCTCACTGACCTCCCTGTCGAAGGTCATACGCGTGGCGACGAGCATAAAGATAAGGCAAGTATTCCGTGTTTGCTCGGTTAGAGTGGCAGTGGTATAAATCACAGTGTGTGGCAAACCTAGCTGGAGACGTGTCAGTGGGCTTAGCAGTTAGTATGCTGTGGTTGTGTGTATTGATGCGTAGTAAACATTTCATTTTTTAATTTATTGCTTTAATAAAAAAAATGTTTATTCCTCAAAATTCTGTAAAACTATAATATTATTATTGGTAGTATTTTGAGTATTATTTTGCTGTCATATTGTGATTAATTCTGCATTATTGAGGAATATGACTCGTTTACAGTTTTCAGCTGGTGCCCAGTACTCTGAAAGGAGAAGTCTACCCACCTTTGATATCTGTCTCATACTCGGATATCCTTGTCTCTAACGTCAACACACAGACCGTCTCCGTAAGTTACCGACTGACAGCTACATCACCTGTAAACTAACAGGTTTTCCTCACCATGAAATTTATC
Source organism: Stomatorhinus ivindoensis (assembly GCA_019775895.2). Lineage (NCBI taxonomy): Eukaryota > Metazoa > Chordata > Actinopteri > Osteoglossiformes > Mormyridae > Stomatorhinus > Stomatorhinus ivindoensis. The sequence continues at coordinate 9,810,281 of JABFEB020000132.1, forward strand.
TTTGCTGTAGGTATCATTTTCAATGGAGTATGAGATGGACCAGAGTGAAGCTTTGGTCAAAACCGATGTGAGTATCTTTTTATTTAGCAGGCACATACATCTTTCTGAGAAAGCAAGGGCAGCCAGTTCCTGAATGATGTTTACCGTCTTATCAGTCCCTGCATGTTGCTTAATATCTCCATGTTTCCATAATTTCATCATGGTGTTTTCTGACATGTACGGAATCTGCGTTTATGGACGTTTCATATTGTCGCTATCTATGAGGTCATCTCGTTCCTTTCTTGAATTTCATCAATGATTTTCTGTAATTCCATAAACTTGTCCTTCGTTATCATCTTCTGAAACCTTCATGGTCGTTAGGTTTTCACTGAAAACATCGACGTAAAACAGTGCTACACATGTGGTGGCAAAATTCTTATTAGGGCTATGGACAGAATTACTTCTCAACTTCTCGCAAGGTTTTGCCATTGCCCTGCTTCCTGTGACGGCCGATGTTCTGCAGATTGCTATCGGAGTCCTGGGCGGCATTTCCGTGCTGTATGCCTTGCTGAAGACTGCCAGCTGGAAGCGGAGGATCGCCTCTCCTATAATTGACCTAACTGCAAGTATACTGTGGGACGCCGTCTGTGTCTGCTTAAGGCTCTTGGGACACAGTGTCCCACAGAGAAATTGTCCTTGCAAGCATCAGTAATTTGCATAATGGTTGCAACCATCTATGCTTAACAATTACATTCTGTTACTGAAACATTTAGAACACCGGCAAAGCTGGGTGTTTCTTCTGCTACATTACTTTGCACAAAATAACAGATGTTGTGTCTTTTGCCGTATCCAGACAGTTCTGAAGTTCTTCTTGTTCTATGCCGGAGACCTCGCCAATGTGTTCTTCTTAATCACCATGGGAACTGGCATCTACTGGCTAATTTTTTACAAGGTTAGATGGGCTTTCAGAGCAGGCGGGTCACTGTTAATGTGTGGGGGCTCGCAGGTGTTCAAATATAGGCTAAATCTTGTTTTGTTTCCTTCTTGTTTTCTGTTTTACTTTTGCATGTTCTCTCCAGATGGTGGAGGCAAGTCTTTCCTTATTTCCCCACTGTTGTTTGATCTGCTTTTCCAAGCGAATGCAGTACGTCTTGTGGGTTACATAACAGGCTTCCCGAGATTTGAATCATGTTTGTTTATTCCAGGCCCAGCAATTTGTATCAGTTCTCTTGCCACTGCCAAAACAAGAGGAGAAATTTATCACCTACGTGGCCTGTGCTTTTGCACTGAAGGTAACAATACCATTGGTGGCCCGTCCTGGGTTGTTCCCTACCTCGCACCCATAGCTTCCAGGATAGGCTCCGGACCCCCCACCACTCTGAATGGGACAAGCAATTTCAGAGGATTGATGGATGGATGGATGGATGGATGGATGGATGGATAGATGGATGGATGACAATACCATTTGCAGTATTATTTTGGTGTCCTTTACCACTTTGATCACGTTTGCTTTATATCCAAGTTGATTCTGGTGTTATATAGATGGGAAAATATATACTTGTTTTTCTAGGCAATCCAATTTTTACACAAACTGGTCCATCAGTTGTCTGTGGATATATTCTTCATTGACTGGGAGAGACCTAGAGGGAAAAGCACCAGGACCCTGGAAGGTGAGTTAAAGATCAGTGATTGCTGGAAAGGTGTCCGTTTCCATTGCGTTTTCTTTCTTTTGTGAGGGTGTCTTGATTATTGATTATATGTCTGACACCAAAAAAGAAACCAGACCCTCCTTGTACAGACAAATTTAATAACATTGCTCACATGACATCGGAAAGACTATGTCACATGACCAAGGTTACTGCTGTTATTCTTGTTTACTGGTTTGTTGTGCAGCTGCATAATTTTTTAGGAACAATTTAAATTGAAACATTAAACTGATTAGGTAGATACAGTGATCTCCATCCATGCTATTACAGTGTGTCCACACAGAAATGGGGTCCAGCCTTACTCTTTTGCGTTTTTAGGGACAGGCGACCCTAAGAACATGCCCTCCCCTGTGAGTATATGGAGGACATACTTCGTGGCCAATGAGTGGAACGAGATCCAAACCATCCGGAAAATCAACCCCACCTTTCAGGTGGCGGCGGTCCTGTTTTTCTTGGAGGTACTTTACAGAGTCTGGTTCTGAGTCTGTGTCTGCGACAGCTAACAGTCAACACTTCAGACTAGCGCGATGATTAGAGATGCACCGATGGTATCAGCCAGCTATCGATTTGTGCCCAAAACGACAACCATCAGGCATTGGCCTGTGGTTAAAGATGGTCCGATGAGTCCCTTTAAAATGCTGGCCCATATCCTTTTGTCCCCCCATACTGAACTGTTAGAAAAATGTCTGCTGTATGGAATTATTTTTTGTTAGCAAAATGATGTTAGAAATGCTTTTTGCAAACATTGCTTTGCTAAAATTTCATGAGGAGCATCTACCTCCCAAACAGTCATATCGGCCAGAAATTTCCTTATCGGTGCATCACTAGCAATGCTAAAATCTGCTTTTTTGATGCTGTCTGCTGCTTTTTATCTCTTGTACTCTTGTTCCATGTCAATGACAGTAGTGGTTGATGTAATGTGTTAAGCATGCATAGTATCCCCGATGACCGAAAATGTGTAGAGGTTCTACCTAAGGTGAATCCCTACTCTTTAACGTTTCACCTCATCTACCCTTCTCAGGTGGTGGGCTTCGCCAATCTGGCCCTGAGGGACCCTTCCTCAGATCTCAACCGAGAACCAGAAGCCTACCACGCACCTTGGAGCCTTATCCTCAGATACGGCATAGCCACAGCAGTTTGGCTCGTCATTGGCTTCCTGCAGGTGTGGAGCTTCAACACCAGAGTGGCATCCAGCTGTTTAGAGAAGAAATACAAATTTTGTCATCATGTACGCCCATGAGCCATACCATTAAAACCACTGACAGGGGAAGCGAATAACCTTGATTATCTCATTGCAGTGGCACCTGTCAAGGGCGCCATTATATATTAAGCAAGAGAGCAGTCAGTTTTTTAAGTTGATGTGGTGGAAGCGGGAAAAATGGGCAAGTGTAAGGATCTGAGCAACTTTGACGAGTGCCAGGTTGTGATGGTGAGCTGACTGGGTCAGAGCATCTCCTAAATGGCAGGTCAGTACCTACCAAAAGTGGTTCTGGGAAGGCTGACCGGTGAACCAACGAAGGGGTCATAGGTGCCTATGGTGAAGGCTAAGCAGTCTGGTCTGATTTCACAGGAGAGCTACTGTAGCTCATATTGCTGAAAATGTTAAATCTGGCTTTGTTGGAAAGGTGTCGAACACACAACACCTTGCTACTTGTTCCATATGGGGCTTCATAGCTGCAGACCGGTCAGAGTGTCCATACTGACCCCTGTCCTGGGCCAAAAGTGTCTACAACTCTCAATGGAATGTGGAATGATGGAAGATGGTGGCCTGGAATAATGCAGCACGTTTTCTGTTATTCCATGTGTATGGCCAGGTGTGTGTGTTGTTTAAAAGATGGCACCAGAATTCATTGTATCAACTGGAGCAAATGTGAGCCAGTGGAGGCAGTGTGATACCCTGGGGTATGTTCTGCTGGGAAACCTTGGGTTCTGGCATTCATCTGGATGTTACTTTGACATGTACCTAAACATTGTTGCGGACCAAGTATATCCCTTCATGACAACTGTTTTCCCCAATGGCAGTGGCCTCTTTCAGCAGGATAATGCACCCTGCCACACTGAAATTCTCCAGGAATGGTTTGAGGATCATATAAGAGATCCTCAAACCAGATCTCAGATCTCAATCCAATTAACCATCAGTAGGATTTGCTGGACAAATAAGTCTGATCCGCGGAGGACCCACCTCATGACTTACAGGACTTAAAGTATCTGCTGTTGACGTCTTGGCGCCAGATACCACAGGATGGAGGATTCACAGGTGGAGTCCATGTTTCACCGAGTCAGAGCTGTTTTTTTGGGACCTACACAGTATTAGGCAGGTGGTTTTAATGTTATGGCTCAATGACCGGTGTACTGCATGTAGCCATTTTTTTAATACTGGAAGCATTAACTCACAATTTGCTTTGCCATTTGACACGGTGTCGTCTGGTTAGGAGAAAGGTGTTTTCTTCTGTAAATTCAACAGTTAAATGATAATGACAAGGTAAAATGTCCTTGTTTCTGTGGATTCATTTGCTGAACTTGGAGTCTTTTTTCTGTTGAACTCTTTCAGGTGATATTCTTCACTGTGTTTTATGAGAGGTTTGTGGAAGACAAGATCAGGCAGTTTGTGGACCTCTGTTCAATCAGCAATGTGGGTTTTACCTGAATCTCCGTTCTGAAGAAACAATAGTGCACTTTATTTCGGTTCTCTTTTTGCTTCCCCATGTTATATTTCATTATTTCTGTCATTGTGTCACTCTTCTTCATGTTATGCCTCATTGTGTCATTCCTCTTCATGTTATACCTCATTGTGTCACTCCTCTTCATGTTAAACCTCATGGTGTCACTCCTCTTCATGTTATGCCTCATTGTCTCACTCCTCTTCTCGTTATACCTCATTGTGTCACTCCTCTATATGTTATGCCTCATTGTCTCACTCCTCTTCTCGTTATACCTCATTGTCTCACTCCTCTACATGTTATGCCTCATTGTGTCACTCCTCTTCATGTTATGCCTCATTGTCTCACCCCTCTTCTCATTATACCTCATTGTGTCACTCCTCTACATGGTATGCCTCATTGTGTCACTCCTCTTCTCATTATACCTCTTTGTGTCACTCCTCTTCATGTTATGCCTCATTGTCTCACTCCTCTTCTCATTATACCTCTTTGTGTCACTCCTCTACGTGTCATGCCTCATTGTCTCACTCCTCTTCATGTTGTACCTCATTGTGTCACTCCTCTTCTCATTATACCTATTTGTGTCACTCCTCTTCAAGTTATGCCTCATTGTCTCACTCCTCTTCTCATTATACCTCATTGTGTCACTCCTCTACATGTTATGCCTCATTGTGTCACTCCTCTTCATGTTGTACCTCATT
>JABFEB020000132.1:9828968-9847681 GCA_019775895.2 Stomatorhinus ivindoensis
AGGTCTCCACACATTTAAGGGAAAAAATGATTGTTGGGGGGGAGTCGTACTTACCTCCCCCTCGCTGCCGCAATTTACACACGGATAAAATATAGCTATGACCACTATGGGATGGGCCGTATTTTACAGAAAAGTGGCACTTTTCATAAATTTGAAGAAACAAGAACAATGCACGCTGCAATGATGATGATAGAGTGTCAGGTTTTAACCCACGTTACTGAGTCACGTTAGCCGCTTAAGCATCGGTACCTGAGGGGACTTATTTTAGTGCATCTAGAGTTGGGATGCTGTCACACACCAGGAAGAAGACTTAAGTATGTGTATGAGGCAAGAATTAAGTGTCGACAGAGCTATTCTCTGCAGACCCTTTTGTTCTGTACTGTATAACAGATTTAATGCAATTCTTTGGCATTTAACAGCTTTATTAAACACCAGACAGTGCAGTTCCCTCATTTGACAGGTCTGTGCTCTTTCTCTGTGCAAAAACGTATCCTCCTGTCATCCCTTTTCAGATAAATTAAACCCTTCAGTGACTCACATTAATTAAACAATCTTCACACAAATGAACATCCTGGCAAAAGGGAGTCCTTTTAAGGTCACTGTCACAATATCATTATCCTCTAGTCTAAAACAGGTGGAACGCTGTTATGATGACCCATCTATCCTGGGATGGGGGGAATATTATAAATAGTAGTAATAGTAATGTACAGTGTGTAGTTAACTGACTTTTCAAACTATCTTCCTAAACAGGTAATTGACAAGACCCACAGACAAATCCTACCAATTTTTATGAAAAGCAGGAGGTCTAACACACTTTTGCTCTTCAGATTTCTCAGTGTGACGTCTCAGCATCTCATGTCGACAGTAAACATCCCGTGAGAAAAGCACAGCAGCCCTGCATGCTATTAAATGTTTTTTATGTTCAGTAAGTTCTGCCATTTTATGAATTCAGTATTTTTTACAGGTGAAATGTGACTGAAATGTTGCCTTGTCTCAATGCAGACTTACTAATACTTTACAAAAGGAGTAGAACAATGAATATGTCCAATGCAGTGAGTACTTTAGGGCTCCTCCTTCTCCATCTCCTGGCCATTGTATGCAGTTGAAGCTGGTTAGCAGGATGTTTCCAAAAGACGTTCATCTGCAAGGCTTAGCTTACGGCTGCAGTTCCGCTCTGTAGGTCACATAGACGTCTGGGATCACAAACAGGCTCTGTTGCGAGGTTTTACAGCCCGGCCTGTACTCCGCTCTCCTCTGCATTACACGGACGAGTCCAATGCTGCTGCGTCATTCTTCAGGCAAACAAGTAGAACTTAAAAAAATAAACTCTCCCCATTGCATGCGTGGTTTTTCAGAAGAAGTCATTAATGTCTTTTTATTGCGTAACACTGTTTGCTATGTCTACATTCGTTGGTCTTACTATGATTTTTAGTGAAAAATGACAAGGACTAGAATGAACCCTTTTCCTCACTATTACTAATACTATTCTTCATATAGACTACTCATTTACAAGTCATGGAATGGTAAAAAAACAAAATCTGTCTTTATTTTAAGTCCAAATCTGGACGGCTGTTTTAAGGGACTGTTGGACTGCTGAAGGTCTCTCAAAACATCTGCGTTTAATTTAAATCGAGCCTGAACCTAAAAATAGTAGAATATTGTAAGCTTGGCCACGAGAAAAACAACAGAGGGGTCAGTCAGCAACACCAGCGTCATCTACTCAGTTTCTCACTTACTGTCTCCTTCACAAATATACAATCCTCTAACCAAAATCACCTGTACCACGAGTTGATGTCTGCTCTTCAGGCATTTTTCAGGTATTTTAAATGTATCTATCCTCACTTACCCCTTATCCAATCAGCACTGTTCTGAGCGGAGCAATAGTATTCCAAGCCAAGCTGAACCTTGCATAGGAGACACACAATTAAGGCAATTTGAAGCTACCAGTTTATCTGCCAGCTTATCTATGGGCCTATGGGCACAGAGCAGTGGTCAGATCCATGTCTGTAACCTTGGAAACAGGGCTAAAATGCAGCCTTTTCTTTGCGTATAAGTTAAATAGCATAGTTCTGCAGTATACTGAGCCTCCAGGTAGCCCAATTTATGTGCTGGCAGATCATACCATGCATCAAGGTGATTGTCTTCTCAAACAAGGCTTCTCTTTGGCCTATAACTCAGTTGTCATGGTGAGATTTCCAGTGCTTGCAATGCCATAGGAGGCATTCTGTCTACCCATGTCTATCTGCTACAGTGAGGCAGCACACTGATGGACATGTCAGTCCTAAGGTCCTTTGTGAAGCCTGATTGCTGTGGATTCTTTGTGGAGGGTGAATCCTGCATCCATTTTCAGTAAAGGTTTACTCAGTTAAGATCTTATGGCTTGGACCTCTTGTCTCCTCTGGTTGTGTGGCAATACTTTTGAATCTATTTTAATATCACATGAATCCTTAAATTTGATTTTGAAATTAGGTGGAGCTTTTTTTAAAATGCGACAATCATTTGCAATTTTCTGTTGCATGGTTACTCAATATTACATTTATGCTGTAAATAGGACGACCACTCTACTGTCTTGGGATGTATTTGCCCTTTGAAAGTGTCATAATGTTTGTCAGTTAAAAGTAAAAAGAAGGTTACTGTAGCAGGCAGATCCGATGCTAATTGTGTAGCTTCCTGTAGCAGTGGGAAGTCTGGTCCTCACTCTTTTAAACCAGCGGGGATGTGGCCTGTGCGTCTGTGAGGCGGCGATAAACAAAGGAAAGGATGCAGTAAAGCTGTCCTGCTCTTTGCATTTTAACACTTTGACATCGTTTGTATGGACTAATTGTTTTGGAACTGGTTGCCTAGATACCAGAGGCTGGAGGCCTGAAACATAAACAACCAGGAGACTGTCATTTCAAATGAGTCAAGGACTCACTTCTCAAACAATTTCTGTGTCTGTCTTTGTTCCTTTCTAACACTTTCCTTGGCTGGAAAACCCGGTTTCCTTAGAAACTGCAACAGATGTTTTCCTTTTCAAAGAAGCTTTCTGATGGAAAATGAAAAACCCAAATTGAAAGATTCGCCAGTAAAAAAAAAAACATGTGTGGCTCTTTTCTCCTCAACATTTCATGATATCAAAGTTAGAACGCTGAGGTAGCTCACTGGATGTGAAATGCTCAAGCAGCATCTCACATATCTCACAGAAAGTCAGGGATTACCAGCTGACATGGTAGGCATCACACACTGCCAAGCAAGCAGTAACCTTTGTCCACATAATTTATTATTTTGCTCTAAACAAATTCGATTTTTAATTTGATGTAGCATTATAAATGTATTGCTTATTAGGAGCAGATTTTCAATGTTAATTGGTATATTTTTCACACTCGTTTATAAAAATGAATTTGTCCAGCCACCCATCCACATAATTAATAAATTAAAATACAAACGTGTGTGTGTATAAAATTAAAATGATCTAACAGCTCTTCTCCCTTCATTGCCTGGCACACATTATCCTACAAAAATAGTTCATAGTTCCTGTGATTTTATCAAATGACAGCAAGCCTCTCCTGTGCAATGGAGAGCGGAACTATGGAAGGACCAACATTACATATCTGGCCAGTTCAGCGTGTATGAAAAGACAGAAATAGCCAGATACTGGATGTGTTTATGGAAAGAGGCAGAAATGTTCTCAATCAGAGGCGTCAGAGGTTTTTTACTACAGTGCAGATGTTCCAGTCACTGACCCGGCAAAGCCTCTGTCTGATCTGTCATTACTGCACACGAAATGTGGTGAATGGGAGATGCTATATACATCTCTCCTCTAAAGACTGGCTTTAATGTCATCATTATAGAGTTTTCTGGGACACTGTTTCTCGACCCGGTCCTTGGGGATCCCCAGACAGTCCACGTTTTTGCTCCATCCCAATTCTCTGGCAGACAATTTACATTTTTCCAAGACAGCTGGGAGGGGGCAAAAACATGGGCTGTCTGGGAATCCCCAAGGACCGGATTGAGAAACACATCACCACCATCCACATTTACACACCAAAAGGCTCCTGTCAGAGACCCCATTTCACCTAACCGTGTATTTTTGTAGCGCATGCACAGAACCAGGGTGCAAATTACAGAAAAAACTGTCCCATTTCGAGATGGGTTAGATGACATTTTTCTTGCATTTTCTGAAAATTAAACTTCACCTGTTTTCAACATTATTATTGAAGTTCCTGAAATTCCTGCCATTCTCGTCAATCTCATTGTGTCTGTCTGACGCAGGTGATGCTGGAATGGTTGAGATGAGATGAAGGAAAATTGTGATTACGGTGGTCTAATCCCCCATGTCTGGGAGCAGGGGGGGGGTGTGTATTGTAAGGGGGGGGGGATTATGCTGATTATATGTGCATCTGGACCAAAGTCCTTTTCCAAATTTACTAATAATCCTTTGAGAAACAAAAATCAAATCAAAAACAAAGAATGGCAATAAATTAGTATTCCATTTTGTTATTTGTTTGGACTAAGGCCAGGTTTCTAAGGAGCTTATTTCAGTAAAAGCAGCAATCAGAGGGATTGAAAGCCATCATGGCTGGAGAGAGCCAGGCTGACCCCAACACAGAGGTCTTTTCTGCTCTTGCTGTTTGGGCTGTCTAACCCAAAACATCACCTATGACTTCATCTCGCATGCCCTGCTTTGAGTGTGTTTTGATGCCGAAACAGGGTGCGTTCGTCTTGCACCTACCCTCTTCTGATTGAGGAGCGGCACATCCATGTGTCTCCATGACACCCTCATTAACTGCTTAATCAGCTGTATTTATGACATAACACGGACTCTTTGTCGCCGAAGCAGCTCGCTTTATTTAATAACACTTGTGTTAAAAACAAACACTGTTTCCTCCAGAAATGATGCATGTGCACAAGTATACAAATATATTAACCTTATTAACATGATTGCTGACTTTTTATGCTGAACCATTGCGATGCATTTGATGTGTTTGGAAGAAATAGGTACAGTTTGGTCCCCCCCTACTCATGACACCCCCACTGTAACCAAAAAATTCTGAGAAACATGCTAAATGTCGAATGTGCTCAAGGGGAAAGTAATTATTGCTCAGATGGTAACTTCTAAACGACAGAACATTCCAAAAGCAGGCTATAATTTACATAAACAGTGTCTCACATTTATTTATGAGGGGTCGTGAAACGGCTTGAAACAACCAGCCATTGTTCAGCGACAGCAGAATAACTGAAGACAGTAACAGTGGTTAGAACGTAGCTAAGAAATTTGGAAGTATTGTACTTTGTGAATTCTCAAATTTATTTAAATTGGGAGGAACAAACTTAAAACGAATACCTGCAACATCCAAACTGCTACTCACATTACTGACTTATGTGCTGACTGACTGCGGTTATTTCATAATCAAACCAACTATGAAACAAAAACGTCTGACAGATAGAGAAGTCAGTGTATATTTCTGATACTGATGTGACAGGGCGTGGTCGAGCTGAGGCGGGCCACAACTTTTCCAGTCTCTGGTGTAACACTTTCAGAAAGTCTTTAATTAAAATTGATTTATTTTATGTATTTATAATATTTAATAAAAGTGTTTGTGCTAAAGTATTAATGCATTTATGCCATTTCAAATGCCCCTCCATTCCCCCCCAACCCCTCACCGCCACTTCTTAGTTGATGAGCACGTCCCTGAGCAAGTTGTGCACAATAAAAACACATGCACCTGAATTCAGAATATGTTTCTAATAATTCACCCCGTGTAGATACATGCAATAAAATCGAAAGAGCAGTGTGACAGTTAACCATGTGACTCCCGCTCCGCCTGCCTGGGGATCCTGCCGTCTGGTTCCCGGCACGCTCCCCTGACGCTGGACCCCCTTGCTCGCGTTTACTGCAGCATGGTTTCCCCCTCGTCCTGGCCCGCTGCCTTCTTCTTCTCGTTGCTCTTTCTGATTCGGTAGAAAACGATCAAGAGTAGCAGGGCTGTAGAACGAAAAAGCGAAAAGATCTTAGCCGGATCCTTAGGGGAGCGTCAGAGGCCTAATCGGGATTACGTGACATGTACGCAAAACTACGAGATAACTATCATGATAGATATCCCACCCCGCCCCAGTCCACATCTTTCCCTGGCTGTTCTTAGCCATCTTTTTCAGAGTCAGGCCTTCTCCAGAGTCATGTCACCCTAGTATCATACAACCTCACACACTCTGGACTACAACGTCGTAACAGCTAGTTGTAGTGTAAGGAGCTTTCCGTTTAAATAGGGCTAATGTGTCACTTTCGGGGGTGCTGCAGTGCTGTCCTTACCCACACCGCCGAGCGTCCCGGCCAGGATCCCTATGGTCTTGGACAGTCCCAGCCTCCATTCTTGGCGAGCGGGTGCTATGTAGCAATAGCCCAGCTGCGTGCAGTTGCACACGCGGACTGGAGCGGGGGACAGGGCCGGGCAGGTTCATGGTGACCGAAGAAGGTAAGGCGGGAGAAGAACAGAAAGCCGAAGAGGGAGAAAGTGAGCGTAAATAACAACCCAGAGCCACAAGAAACTCTCAGGATGTGTGTTTTCCCCTAAATAACAGCTAATCAACTGCAGCCATGACAGAATTATATATTCATTCACACCATTGCATACCCCCTATAAATATTATATTTCATTATATTTGCCTTTCAGCTATATATTTTGGGTCAAACCAACCCTCAAACAGCTGAGGAACTCCCAAGCCTGCGTTGTCTTTGATGCTGATCGGGATGTTAAAGGTCACATCCTCTTTGGGTGCACTCTTCAACACGAGTTTAGCAGACGTTCCTAAAAGAGTGTACAACCACTTAATGCCCTCACACAAGTTCTTGGAGGATGAAAAATTTGTCTACATGTCTAAATCATATGAGATGCAATCAGGGTTGGGGGAGTTACTCACAAAAGTAATCTGCTACAGACAGGGCTGGAAAGTTCAGGTCCAGAAAATCCAGACAAAGGCTTTATTTCCACCAACCAGTTGATTATAAAGAATCATAGTCACAGAGTATTCAACTGGTTGGCTGAAACAAAATCTTGGTCTGGATTTGTATTTTCTGGATCTGAACTTTCTACCTCTGTCTGTAATGGATTACTTTTGTGAGTAACTTCCCCAACACTAGCTGTAATACATCCCCCAGTTCCACGTTCTCTTTAGAACCCAGTGTCGTGCCTACCATCAGTCTGCCTAATCTCCCAGTTAGGAGCCTTTTTAGACATGGCAAAGGTCAAAGGTTGTCCAAAGGGTGGTCCGTCCTTATCTTCTGCGATCAGGATAACGGGCTGGGGGTGATTCGCACACACAAAGCCCTGCGTCGCCGTCAGCTTGGGGACGTTGTCGTTGACGTCTTCCAGCCGGATGTTAACATCCCTCTGTGTCTGTAGGTTGGGTGAGTCTTTGGGTTGAAAGAGAAAGGCACAGTTTTTTGGCGTCCCCTTAGTGATCCAGGTTTTGATTTGGCAAATTACATATTTCACGACATACAAGACAGCGACAAACTGTAAGGCATTATCAGGTTTACTTTATTTCTTGAACTAGGTTACTTCAAATTATGAAAACCAGTGGTAATGATGAAAGGGGTGGGATGGGGTGGGACTTTTTTGCCATTGTGATGCTTGCATGTACAAATTAGGGGCTTTTAATTTCACCCTAAATTGATCAGGAGCACTAAGGATGTTATAGTTCAAGCCACCGGACTGTCTTCAAAATCTCACTGTCAGTAATCTAATATAACCTGTAAATGAAGACAATCAAATGATACTCACCCTTTTCATATGCAAACACGCGTACTTTGTATTCTGATACTTCCTCCCGGTCTAGACCAGCCTTGGTTTTGATTTCCCCAGTATTTGGGTTGATGGCTAGCCACTTCCTCTCATCTCCCTCCAATTTGAATCTAAATCATAAGGAAGATACAGTCATGCAATTATCAGGTAAGTTGAATGACACCTTGACAAAACTCCTCCATGTGCAGCAAGTCAGTCATCAGACCGATTAATCGGAGAGTTAACTGGGTTAACCAAGGAAGGCTTTCTGCCAAGGTTGGTCTGATCTGTTTTAATCGCTGATGCTTTCATAAACCTTTATCTGATTTGACAAAAGATGCAGAAAAAGCCATAAGAGTCAAGGGGCAGAAAGTGAAACTGTTCACCATCTGGATGCTGGTACCTGATATCTTTGCCTTCCGGGTCTTTAGCCTTCATTTCAATGAGAGTTGTTCCAATGGTGACATTTTCTTTGACGTTTACTTCATAAATGTCATCGGTAAACTCTGGGGGCTCGTTAACGTTGGTGATTTGGATACGGACGACTGCCGTCGATCGGTCGTCATACTCGACTCCCTTCACCAGAGGTTCCGGGTTCCTAGCATCAATGAGGAGAGTGTAGGCTGATGTGGTCTCAAAATCAAGAGGCTGGAAAAAAAGAGTAATTTTCAGACCAGAAATGTGAGAATGAAGCTTTATTGCTGAATGAGATTAGAGGAATGTTTGGTTCCAAATTACTTTACCCTGGCAATGTACAGCCTGCCAATGTGTTGCCCGTCGGTTTCAGTGTTGTCAATGGCGAAGACCTGGTCAGGGTCCCCACTTTGGATGTGGTATACCACCTTGGAGCTGCCAGTCCCAGGGTCATCTGCATCTGTGGCTAAGACACTGAGCAAGGTGGTGCCCAATTCTGTGTCTTCAGCTGTGGTCATCTCCCCATACTGAAAAAAAACACAAGCAAAAATAAGACTGGGAACATGGATTCTTGTGTATTCTAGGACTGCACATTTCAGATGGTGGAAAAACTATTCTTGATGTAGTTCAGTTGAGTATCCTTACATCATTCTTTTCAAACACCGGAATTTCGTTGTTGATATCAATGACCCTGATGACAGCGATGCACTGTGTGCTGTACCCTAAGAACAAAATCTGACATGATTCAGGCTGATAATTTCAAAATGTATATTTTCCTTGAAGGAATATATGTAATAGCTAATCATTTATACTAAACATGAATATAACGATCAAACACGTGCAAATGGCCACACTTTCTCATAATCCTTTTCTTGAATGTGTAGTAGGATGCATCATGTGTAACATATATGACTAAGGATTTAGCTGTTATCCCTTTGCCTGGGATTTCATGTAGGAATACTGGTTGGACTGGTTACCTGTAGGATCCCCAGCTTTATCAGAAACCTTGATAGTGAGCTGATATTCTGGAACTTCTTTCTTCTGGAGGTTGGAGTTGCCCAGTTGAATCTTCCCCATAAAATTGTCAATTAGGAACATTGTTGCTGAGGGAGTCTTGGGCTCCTGGTCCACTATCTCGTATCTGAGAAGGCTGTTGGGTGATTTCTCCTTGTCAAGGTCATAGACCTGCAGAACGCCGATCAAGCTACCTGAAGACGAGGAAGGGTGTGTTTGCACACTCCAGGATCACACCACTGCACTCTAACATGCACTCTGACAAGACAATGCACTGGATTGCAAAGTTCTCATATGAATAATATTGTTGATCTTACCAATCTCTTCATTTTCTTGCACCTCAAATTGGCTCACCATATGCTCACAAACAGGCTTATTGTCATTAAGGTCTTCCACAACAACTTGGATCTCCAGGGGTTCCTCTAAGTCAGTGTCTAAATCATCTCTGGCAAATACTACCAGAATATACTGAAACACAGGCAAATGTTCTGATTCAGTTTATACATGACATATACATGTTCTACATGTTCCACAATGCTGAAACTTCAGTAAAACTGTACTGCTCTCAGAAAAAGAAATGATAGACGATATATTACCATGTCTTTCTCCTCTCTGTCCAAAGCTGCTGTGACAAATATGTGGCCTTCTTCATTTATTTCAAAAGGAAAACTGGGATACCGTTCCTTTTGGCTAAGATAGTAATGTGCTCCAATATCATTTGACTGGACCTGCAGAATAAAACAAATGTATATATATTTGCAAATATACACAAAAAATATTAAAAATTCTCCAAATGTCCAAGGGAAATCAGAGGCGCCAAGTTTTGAGAATACCTAAATCTTCAGACATGACATTGCTTGCCCAAGCGCTTCAGATAGGGGTTACCTCAGCGATTTTCATGGGATAGGGTCCCTCGTGGTTCTCAGTTATCCTGATGGATTTTGGGGCGAACCAGAGATTTGTCTGCACTACGATGCTGACCGATGCATGGTCACTGAGCGCGTTCTCCGACTTGCCCTCCAAGTCCTCCACCTTGATGATCAGAGTGTAATCTGGGCTGCCCGATGGATTCATCCGTTTGGACTCTAGAAAGACATTCGCGGAACAGCCCAGACTGTCAATAGACCAAACCAAGTGAGTAAAATGACACATACAAGGCAAACCATAGTTGGAGATAGTTACAGTACTTTTCAGTTACTTTTTATTTGATATGTAAATAATGAATTTGTTATTTTTATCTGCCAAAACAATTGTGTAATACGTGTGAGAAACTCCGACACCTTGTGTAAGGAGTGTATTTAGCACTGCTTTTCGGGTTCAGCCAGTTCTTGTGTCTGCATCCAATGTTCAGCTATATTTTATCATCCGTCCAACCAACCGCCAATTACTTAGTATCCTAGGAACCATAGCACACAAGGTACCCTAGATGGCATGCTGGTGCACGCACACAAACATGCTCACTCACTATGGATAATTGAGAAATGCTGCTTCACACAACGTGCTTTGAACTGCAGGAGGAATCCCACAGTATATGGGGAGAATCTGCAGCCAGGATTCGGACTCCTAATCCTGAAAGGTTGTAAGGTAACATTGCTACAGACTGAACACCCCCCACTCAGCCACCTAAGCTTCATTTTCAGAGCATATAAAATAAAAAATATCCATGTTAAAATGAAGAAGCAGACAGAAAATCATGTTTAATGGAGTGTTTTATTTTTCTTCTTTCCTCTTCCTTCATGAGAGTGCTGGTCCTGGAGCTACGAAATTGGGTCCTTCAGTTCGGTTGTACAAATTTTGTGACTCTGTGTTCTGCTTTAATTGTACCCTCAAAGGGGCTAATCACTTTGTTTGCAATTAGGCCAGGAAAGCTTTTTAATTTAGCCTCTGTGCACTCGTATGACGACCTTGGCTGCATGCTGAATGGGAGCGTTGTCCTGTTTCCCATTTCCTGCTGGACAGTGTCACCACATATTTTTCTTGATTGGCCTGGTGTTACCCATAACACCTTGCCTGATCACAAGGGGCTACACTGCGCTATGGTGATGCATGATGCGGCATGCAAAACTACGGCACAAAATATCCAGAATAACCATTCCGAGTGGATTGGATTTCATGTTCTATAAGTAAATATGCAAAAATGAAAAAAATGCAGAAGATTCATTCATGATTCACCAGTCTTTCATGCTCCTTTGGAAAATAGTTTTTCCTAACACTGTATTTTAATTTTAGAATCACAAAATGCAGTATGGCTATATGCATGAAAATTATATGCATGAAATTTTCTTCCACAGAAAATGTCGTTTCGTACTAAGCTCTCTAACACTGGACCACTGCAGAGGGGTGTACTGTGAAGCAAGTTTACTGGCTTAGCAAGGTTTCATAAGGTTTACGCCCAAGTTTTTCATGCTAGTATTCATAGCTCGTGGGGTATATTGGTGTCTCAATTTGCACTGTACACCGAACCAAGTTAAGTTAAGGATTTAGGAGTAAACCAGGTGTTAGTTCCACTTTTTCAGCCTCTATATGAACTGCAATTTTATCTAAAAATGCAACCTATATAAGAGAAGCAATTTGAACAAATATCAGGAATGGGCTGATTTTGTCTTCAGTCTGATGCCCAGAAATACCCAGGTTTTATCCTGGTATGGATATTTGGTGCCGCTCCATTGCAGATTAAATTTGCTGGGGGCTCACTGTGGCAATCAGGATTAGTTAACTTGGTTTTATCGAGTTAACTCTGGGTACGTAAAGTTCAAACTCACTTCGTAGTACAAGGGCTTTTTACTTCAAGGTGGTACAGTGTATGGATGGGCATGTGACCGACCAAACTTGAAACATCCCACTCCTAAGCTATTTTTGGACATCTTTTCAATGATTTTGTTTTAGTCTTAATTACTTGTTGGGTTTTATTTGTATTTTAGAGACTTCAAAAGATGAACATCCAAAAATGGGCAGCAATAGTTTTCATGCATCAAGACAGAGGTAGAAAAAAATTCTTAATGCAGAGGTGGTAGGTTCAGGTCCAGAAAGTTGATGTGCCAGATCCAAGATTTTGATTCAACCAACCAGTTGAGTATGAAGAGGCACAGTCACAGAGTACTCAGCTGCTTGGTTGTAATAAAATCTTGGTCTGAATTTGTACTTTCTGAACCTGAACCTTCCACCTCTGCATTAAGAATTTTTTTGTACAAAGTTTATCCATTTGGCACTAGCTCATCCTGAAAATAGTCTGACCTGATTTCTCGACGCAGGTGTAAAAGGGGTTGAACTCATAGGGAATGTCTTTCACTGGGGAGCAATACTCTTCAAATTTCCTCTTCAAGATGTCCTCGCTTTTCCAGTCTTCTGTACCTATGGGCATGACACCATCTCTGGCTTTCAGAGTCGCCTCTCCTGAAACACAAACACAAAAAAAAGAAAATTTATCCTTCATGTAGACCAGTGTTTCCTCATCTCCTCTTCGGGTACCTGCAGACAGTCCATGTGAAAATATGGACTGTCTGGCAGGAAGCTGGGAGGGAGCAAAAATGTGGACTGACTGGCAGGAAGCTGGGAGGGAGCAAAAATGTGGACTGTCTGGCAGGGAGCTGAGAGGGAGCAAAAATGTGGACTGACTAGCAGGAAGCTGGGAGGGAGCAAAAATGTAGACTGTCTGGCAGGGAGCTGAGAGGGAGCAAAAATGAGGACTGACTGGCAGGAAGCTGGGAGGGAGCAAAAATTTGGACCGTCTGCGAGTTCACGAGGATCGGGTTGGGAAACAATGATGTACACCAAAATTACAAAAGTTACTTTTTTATAAATTCCAATAAATAATACACATTTACAAAATAATGGGGGGTTTGGGAAATTGTGCATTAATGGATTGATGGTGCAGATTATCACTATATACTTCCGGTAGCCCTAATAGATCAACACTGATTGTCTCTTTGACTGGATTTAATTCCATGACCATTGGCTGAGTCTCTTTGACAATTTAACTTTAATCAAGGTGGAGATCTTGGACAGGAGTCACAACACACCCTCTGGGGTGGTGGCGATTTCCCCGGTGACACTATCAATCTGGAAAAGTGGTACTTTGCTGACATCTGGGATCTGGCTCAGGATGCTGTAGCTCAGCTTGGCGTTGGGGGTCTCGGGGTCATCCAGGTCGGCAGCGAATACCCTCATGAAAGCCAACCCTAGAATGAGAGATGCAACTCTGGTTGAAACACTGGCTTATCTGGTTCTTGAGTTTCTGAGTTTCGCCGGACCACATGGCTTACATATGCTGAACTTGCCTTTACAAAATTCAATTGCTATGTAAACTTGAAAGCAACACTACCACTGGTCCAGTAGGTTAATTGTAATGACGCATAGCACATAACAATCTATATGATTGGCCTAAATTTACTGTAGACTGTATTTCCTGGACAAGTTCTCTTTGGCAATATATTGACTAGGGACAAAACATAATCCGCCTTTACAGATACAGCACGTGGCAGTAAGATACACACCAGCTGCTCTGTGCTCCCTCACCATCCCGCTGTACTCTGTCTGGTTGAATGTCGGTCGGTGGTTATTGATGTCGATCACGTTTATGGTCACAGAGTATGGCCCATCCACCATTTCCGAGTCAGCCAGGGCTTCGATCTTTAAGCATTAGCACACCAGTGTAAATTAAAGCTAATTTTACTAAGAAGCAAATTAAATGAAAATGCAGGCCCTGCTGATGAATACCACACCTTCAATTACGCTGGGGATGCTGTGACAAGGCCGGCTTTCTATAAACATTCATTTTAAAAGACTTCAAACATATTTGTTTAAGATTTTATGGGCCTACCCTCCTGTGTCTCTTATGTTTGTTTTGACATAATCTGACATTACAACAGAAAGTATTGTCAATCATTAACTACCAAGACGTTACGGATATTGTTCCTAATGTTAGATGTAGCATCGTCAGACAGAGGTCTGGCGATGCTGGAAGTGCCGTGCCTGTAAGCTGTAGTGGCTCCGTTCTGACCAGGACAGCGCCCTCTCAAGGTAAAGCCAGCCCTCACTGGACACCAGGAACTTGCCGTCAGGGTCACCTGACATCCTGTATGATGTCACCTCAGGCTTGGTCGATTTGAACTGTTGACAGAAAGTAGAGTTTCAAATGTTTTCAAGGTTTCAAGAGGTCCAAAATAAAGCTGAACCGCCCACTGATCTGTTGTTTGACCCAACCGTCGTCATCAAGAATGGACCAGTTACGTGGCAGTTACACAATCCGAAAGAGAACCAATTCTAGGGCAGCTAACTTAGCGTCTTTCAAAATTAACCAAACCTACATGTGGTATAAAATGAGGCACAGAGAAAGCTCCGTACCCACCTGATATATGGGATATGGTTCCATGGTTCCTTCTGGCACATCAAGTATCTTGTCTTCCAGAGGTCCAGCTTTGTCTTCCCATCCAAGGCCAACGACCTTCAGCATCGGGAGTACAGCAAGGTATGAGCAACATTGTCATTTCATCGTCCCCATTATCAGGGCAAACTTATTCTTCCATTATGAGAAAAATGGGAATTTAGTTGAGTTACTGTACATAGTAGATTCTACGTGTCTGTGAAAGATCAAACACTGTTCTTTCAAGGAAACATGTGCTGGGGTTAATGATTAATATAGTATGTACATCTAGGAGTGTGTGTGCATCCAGATCTCTGTGATGACATTTTTGAGGTTTTCTCTTGGCTTGAGCATTGAGCTTTGTAATGGCAGTAGAAGGAATGCAGCACTCTTTTGACGTATTAGATGCTAAATGCTGAAAAATGAGATTGTGATACTATTTGATCAATTTCAGCCCTAGATTCTAGTTTAGATACCTGTGAAATACAAGAATGGACAGGGCAAACATAGAGAAATATTAATTACTGGGTTGTGGGTTTTGTGGGAAGTTATTTGTTTATTTTTTATCTATTAAAAGTACTTTCTGTTAAATTGAAGTTGGAATTCGCATCTCTCCTCAGACAGAGTCTCCAGGACCCCAACACAAAGATGGAGATGTGTGCACTTTCCCTTTGCTTTGGCAAACAATGGTAAAACAAACAAATACTTTTGGTACCAGGCATATCCTCGGAGATAACCATATTATAACCATATTATTATCTATCCAATCTCCCACTGCTTTTTCAGCACAAGGTCACAGACAGCTTGGACGGTATCCCAGGATGATTAGGGCACAGGACCTGTCTATTGGAGATCTGGTCCATAGCACACACACACAATAGCGGCCAAGTGGCAATTCATAGACACCAGTTTGCCTAACTGCATATTTTTGGACAGCATGGATAAACAGGAGAACCCAGAGGAAACAGCACAGGGAGAACATGCAAACAGAACCCTGGAGGTGTGGTGTTACTGATCCTCCTACTGAGCCACCAAGCATGCCACCCTGACTTGGTCACAGTCTACTTCAATTAATATCTTAAAAATTACAGCCAATAACATCAATAAATTATCAAGTGAACATTCCTTTTTTGTAGTCCTCTAATTTCTAGGGAATAATCACATTAAATATAACGGAAAATACTAATATGTGATACTTACAGCACCAAACAAGAGAGTCAGGCCCAGTAAGCCTGCAGTTGGAGCCATCTTGAGTTCCCGTGGGGCGTATGAGGTATGTGAGCAAAGTGAGAGGAAACCGAAGAAGACTGATCCACCTCCGATTCACCAGCTGCAGGCTTCCAGTGGTCACTGGAAAGACAAGGTGAAGAAACCAGTTGCCAACACGTACCGATTGAGTGACAACCAAGCGGTGAGGCACAAACAGGACCGGGAACCCTGGTGAAAATGCTCCCAGTTCCTGCACCCGCTCTCTTTGAAGGCTGGTTACTTATTCACAGGCCGCTACATCTTTCCTCCGCCTTTCTACCGCAGATTTTGCGGCACGTTCTGCGAATGTACACACAGGCGATGTTTTTTTTGACATTTTGCCTGTTTTGAAAGTCACCCTGCACACGTGTTGCTGTCAAACTTTCTCTGGGAGTTGGCTGAACTGAGATAAGGCTTGTGGCCAGTGTGACAGCAGAATGCAGCACCGAGATGTATTTGAGGTTTTTGGTGGATGAAAGTACTGGACTTTTGATTCTAATTCGGGGCATTCCTCTCGATGCTTTCAAAGGCGAGTCTCCCTAAGGTCACAGTTTGACATTGGTGATACAAAGTCTCTGGAAAGGTCACTTCCAGGTGTGGTTGTGGGAGTGGCTGTTGGCTATCAGAGTGACTAGGTGGGAGAGAGATTGACGGCTCAGAAATAGAGAGGAAAGGGAGCATGAAAGTGAAAAACATTGAATTTCCAGCACAGAGTTTGGGTAGAAATATAATTTGTCATTTCCTGTAATTAGTACTGAATTGCTGTTCTGGCGTCTCTCTGGTTTCAAGGTGCTCTTGGGTTATGCTGCTGTAGAATATAATATAGGAATATATATAAGTGACAATGGAGCTTATTGTCTGAGAATATCGAATTAATAGTAAGATCAAACATCTGTTAACAGCAACCCTGTGTAGGACAAGTGGGTATAGCAAAGATGAATGGAATATCTGTTAATGGAAATGATTTAGATCAGGGTGAGTGATTCCTGTAAGAGGTTAATGTTAACAGCAGACTTATTCTGAGGCAGTCACTGTTTGTGTAAAGGCTGAGTAATCTACTCCCACATCCGACCTTGGAGTATAACCGTCCTTCAGCGGTCCTGTCACCTACAGATCTCACACATCGCTTACAGTGGATAAAAAGCACTACGAAGCATGAATATCACAGCTGTTGTTGGGGTTATTCTGAGCCAAAACTGAAACTAAGAACTTTAATCAAAAGAAGCACCTGAGCATTTTTATTGAGAGAATAATGTGACAATGACGGGGAGTGGGTTTACTTGGCCAAGGTCATTTCCAAAGACTGACCGAAGAGCATCAGCCAAGCTGCACACAGTCTGCCTGTGGTAATTTCACTTTGTGAAGAGGCGTGTCTATTTAAAATGCAACTCGGGTCCAATGTTCCCTGTGAATTCCATTGCATGCTCACTGACACTGAGCTACCAGGTATGTTAGAACAAGGTGACATTGTGCAAACCCAGGTAACCCTGTGGATTGTCTGGCTGCTATTATATAGCTGATTAATTTTTTCAATTTGCTCTTGGAAAATGTCATACCAGTTTAATGATCCCCTCATCATTTCTATTTCATTGATTCTTTCCCTGATTTATGGATATTCAAAGATTGTGTACATTAGGAAGGCCCACATGACAATTACAAAAGACATTTGAGATTGAATAAACATTTCGTTTATAGAAGAAACCATTTCTATCTTTCTTTCTTTCTATCTTTCTTTCTTTCTTTTTTTCTTTCTACACTTCTACATTTCTATTGTCTATTTGTTTTGGCAGTAAATTTTAAGACCCTCTTATGTGACAAATTATCTGACTCTTGGAATATCACACATGACACCCTAAAATTCTGTGTGAATATGGAATCCATGATAACCCCCAATAAAAGCTTGTTTAAACCAACAGGCCCAGGCGTATTTGGGGTGACTTGAGTGACCTCTGCAGCTGTCAGACATTTTCCTAAATATATTTCTGGTAAATTTCTGGTGGAAACTCACACTAATTCCATACTGCTTTTTAGTGGACCTATTACCAGACATTTTGAGGAACTAGTACAAGATCACGTGAAAATAGTTCTTATTTTGTTTCTCGCTAGCTAACAGCTGACACCCGATTTCACACTATCCATGTCATGTTCACCAGGTGATCATCCTCCAATGGCATCAAATGATGACTAAAATCAGCAATTTATATACCACAATATTGAAATGTGAGTGAACTGAGTGGTCAACCACAGCAAAAGTAAAAATCGTTAAGCTTACCTGAGTGTTAGGTGCGTTGGTCAGCCACTCCTTGGACTTGCCGGTGAATAGTGCGAAGAACCTCTTCCCTAACGCTAGTCAAACGTTAACTCACAACATTTTATTGAACCTAATGATTTGCTAATGATTTTCCTAGCAGGAAGAAGAACCTTCTCAAGTAGGAATTAACTTTAAAGGTACTTTCATAGTTTACTGCAGTTTACTGTAGTAAAAATATGCATATGTGGAAGTCATCTAAGGCTTCTGTCAATATTATTATTATTTCAAATGCTTCCTAAGGAAAATGGTCTAGCATTAAAAATGACTACAGAGCATAAGCTTAAAAACAAACTAATTACACCTTTGCAATATCAGTTTGTTAGTTTCTTGCTATGTGCTTGTGCTGAGTGGTCTGGTCCAATAGTATTTATAATCCTATAAATAATAATCGATTTAAAAGACCCAGTAGAGGTACAAAACATTTGTGACATGTTCTGAGGAGAGCAGAGGACAACTTGAAGGTTAAACAGTTATTAAATGCCCAGTTGCTTGAGCTGACAAAGGTGAAATGAAGTTAGAGAGATCCGGTCACATCAAGCTACCTACCTGGAATTTTTTCTTTTTATTGCCCACCCCCCCACCCCCCTCGTCGGAGGACAACTTT
>JABFEB020000132.1:9877396-9892842 GCA_019775895.2 Stomatorhinus ivindoensis
AACTGGGGGAGCCACTCCAACATGCGTTAAACTCGAGTCTGCGTCTTGGGAGGGTACCTACACTATGGAAAACATCATGCCTGGTACCGCTTCCCAAGAAGCCACACTCCAAAGAACTCAATGACTTTAGGCCTGTTGCCCTCACCTCACACGTCATGAAGACCCTTGAGCAGCTGCTGCTCCACCTCCTACTAAGACCCCAGGTTCGCCATGCGCTTAACCCCCTACAGTTTGCTTATCAGAACGCGAGAGGATGACATTCTCCACTCCATTTTCTACGCAGGGCGTAGTCTCACTTGGACAATGGAGGCAGTGTTGTGAGAATCATGTTTTTTGATTCCTCCAGCACTTTCAACACCATCCAGCCCCTTCTGTTGAGGGATAGATTACCGATTACATCACTATGCGGCCCCAGTTTGTTAGACTGGGGGACATCACATCTGGAGCTGTGGTTAGCAGCACTGGGGCGCCACAGGGAACTGTTCTCTCTCCTGTAATGTTCAGCACGGACTTCAAGTACAACCCTGAGTCGTGCCATATGCAGAAGTTCTCTGATGACACTGCAATTGTAGGCTGTATCAAGGATGGGCAGGAGGCTGAGTACAGGAGCCTTGTGGAGGACCTTCTGGGATGGTATCAAACCAACCAGCTGCAGCTGAATATCACCAAAATGAAGGAAATGGTAGTGGACTTCAGGAGGTCTGCCCCTCCACTGCCGTCTGTCACCATCGACGGGGTGAATGTGGAGACTGTCAGTACATACAAGTACCTGGGGATCCACCTTGACAATAAACTGGACTGGTCTGCCAATACTGATGCACTTTACAAGAAAGGGCAGAGCAGGCTCTACTTCCTTAGGTAGCTGGGGTCCTTCAATGTCTGTAAACTCCTGCTTATGTTCTACCAGTCTGTCATGGCCAGTGTCCATTTCTATGCTGTGGTATGTCCTGGTCTGGCTCTGGTACACCGAAGGTGGATGTAATCTAACCTAGATTGCCCACATCTAGTCTAGTATTTCTGCATGACAGATCAAAATAACACGTTTACAATGATACCATTAACTGACCTTGGGGAATTTACTGCCTAGCTCAGGAACAGTAATGCAAACCTGCCCAACGTCTGCTTTGTGTGGTACAAAATGTAACCGCAGCAGTTTTTATATATCTGATACTGAACTAAGGAGCACGTTGACTCAGCAGGTAGCACTGCTGCCTCAAACCTTCAGGGGTGGGGGGTTAAAATCCCACCCCCATGTCACGTGGACTCCCTCTGGGCACCCTGGTTAGGATAAATAACGTCTAAACAGCTCATAATTCACGACCATGAGTGCAGTAGTGATACTGATGGAGCCCTTATACCAACCTAATGAGACAGGATCTACCCACTAACATAAGTTTTAAACTGATTTTCATCAAGCCAGTTTGTCATAGACAAGTCTGACAACAACAGCATGCTAAAGAAAATAAGGTGACATCAGCCACAAGATGCTGCATGTATTTTGCTTCAATCCATTTATCTAAGGACTATAATTACCAAAATAACTACAAAAAAATCCAGCTGGCTAGTTCACAGGAGACTGACCAGCAACCATGTCCTAACATTACTTTATGTGGAACAGACTCCAAATCTCTTCAGTCCTTAAAGAAAAAAAAATACTTCCTTTTCATGGACAGGAAAAGTACACAGAAACAACCAAAATGGCATCAGGTAACAAATACACAAGTGATGAGCAGGGTACCATTACAGATTAGTACAAGCAGACAAATGCAGAACAGGAGATGTTATAAGTCTTCAAGAGTTTAGCATGTACATGTATATTAATATCATTAAACAACTACATAATTTTGCAGGCATTATATTAAAACAGCCTTAGATTACTACAATTTAAAATAGTCATCTAAACAACTGATCATACACTGATTCCATTCAGGGACATTTCCTGGAACTAAAGGGCAGATTCATAATCACTACACCACCCGGTGTCATTATCACACACTCGTGTCAGTGCCTAGACACAAACAGCTAGACGTCGATACACTTCACCTGCCTGATATTAGGGATCCATCGACACTCCCTAAAGCCAAACATGAAAACATCAGTCAAACTCACCAGTAGCAGCCCTGTCTACTGTGGCATTCACATTCTCAGAAGGCAACTGTGACACTTGCTGTATGCTTGCATGGCTCTCCTTTGTGTCTGCTTTGGGAACAGCATTTAAGATCCTGGCCAGAGCTTTTGACAAAATGGGACCTTCACCTTTATTATCAGACAGAGCGTTCTCTACCTACAAGAAAGGAGAAAATTAAGCAAATGTCAAGACACGTAATATATAAATTATCTATAGAAGACGAAGCAAGGAGATTCGTGCTTAGTCACCTTATCGAGTGCGTTACACTGTTTAAGCTGAGGTGCTTGTAACATTTTTTGTAGTCCCAGGCCTTGGTTGTGCTGGCTGGGGCCAGGTGGTACGAATCGGGGTTTCTTGGCTACACTTCCATAGAGCTGGCTCGGCGCTCCAGAACGACGCATTTTCCCTGTGTACATTGAATGTGATTAAATATCAACCGAATCAACCATCAATCAAAAACAGCTGAACTTCGATGGATAAGAATTATTTCGTTTTTTTGTAATCTCGCTTAGCTGTTCCAACCGGCAGCGCTTGAATTTAGCTATCCTGCTAACTAATTTACTGTTTCACATGGAATTCGAGAGATGCTTATTCAAAACGAAGACTATTGTATTACTCTATGTGCCAAATCATTAATTAGAAATATGTCAATCACAAAACTAAACCGTTATTTTATTATACAACGGGCAGCTGTCTAACAAACCTACCTCCTGTTACTTAAGCTGTCACATCGAACTCCATTCTCCCGCGAGCGCGGAGACGTGTCTCGTGATTGGCCGCTGCGTCATGACGTCACTACGCAAACGACCTTCCTGCGTTCAATCATAACAGACCGCACTGGTCCTCAGTTTCTGTAATTGCGTAACTTGTTCGCTGGAGTTTAGGTTGCCTGGTGTAACTGTTGTAACGCTGAGCTGGCTGCGATGGCGGGGGTAATTCGAGACCAGTATGGCCCCGGCATCTGGGAGCAGTGAAACCAGCGTGGGGTGCGTACCCGCGGGGAGAGACACCGGTGAGTCTGATCCGAAAATCGTGAATGTAACATGCTTTTTCTTTTTTCAGCAAAGCATAAATGCGCAGGTTGTGTCAAACGCGTGACTGTGGGCCGTTAAATTGAGAATAACTGTCTATTTCCAATATGAGTGGGTATTGCGTTTCTGAATACAAATGATTTCAGTGCCTTTACTTGCTCTTTGGCATTGGTAAGTTTTCTATTTTGATTTTATTTTAAAAAGCTCATTTAATCTGAAATGTTACTGGTTTAATAATGTTTATAGTAGTTTTATACGTTACATCGTTTCATCATAGGCGTCGGCATCCTCCTATGGTAAGATCTTATTTTCACAAGTCAATGTGTCCAGCGCTCATATATTAAAGTACTTTCCTTCGCTTAGCCTTGAACCCCGTTTATGTGTTCTATTAGCGCATTATGCAAAGTTTCATAAACTCTGAGACTCGCTGCAGTGTTGGCCGTGGTGTTTGATTTCCTCACATCCGATAGGGCAGCTGAAGTGCTGCCCATTGGACTTTAATCCAATCACCGACTGGGAAGGGATAACAAGCTTCATGCGGGGAAACAGCAGCTGAACCATTCCACGTCTATATTAGAATAGTCCTTGTATGACATTTCAAAACACTGCATTGATCTTTCCAGCCCCATACGCGCCAGTTACATACAGTACATCCGTCATCATGTTCCTGTTGTTTGATGATTCAAGGGGATGTAATTCTTTCCCATGCCCTCGACTGAAAAATCGCTTTATCTTCCCTGAAAATGTACTTGCTCATCAGATTGAACTGGGTTGCTATGCAGCAAATATGGTAGAGAATGCAATCTAAATGAAGCACAGGTTTGTCTTGCGGTTTAAATTAATGTTTGTCACGCTGTTTGTTACGCTGTGCTGCCAGGAGGCAGGTCGTTAGGCGTGCGCGGTCACGTGGCTTGAGTCGCTGCTCCCAAAAGAGATGTTTACATTATTACTGCCCAGCTGAACTTGCTTTGTAAGTTTGATTCTAAAAGATATTTGCATTTAGATTAGTCAGTGGATGGTAACTGCTTATCGGAGTGTTCCTCTTTCAAGGATAGCAAATTTAATTCCATTTTAAGCACTTATGTCTAGGCTAAAGCTGTCAAGACCATAATCATGCAGATATTAGAACGCAATGCTTGGGAAATATGAAGGTAGAAGAGAATGAGAACCAGTCACGAGATGGATGGACTGAAACATGCCTTTGGGAAGTCGGAAGACCCGGACGGAATTTTGGCGGAGAAATGCCTCCAGGTGACAGTGACTCGATGGCACCTAATTATGGTGATCAGCCAACTCCTATCCGTGATGAGTAAAAAAAAAAACAACTACAGGATGAATGATACGCTTTAGTATTTTTCACTTTAATTAGAATATGGTTCAATGCATCAGAATTGCCTCCACGGAGGGAGTTGTTTACAGAGGTGTTCGCAGCAAAAGGTTGCTCCTTATAGGAAGCAACAGAGGACAGCTTTTCCTTTTTTCTTTTTTAAGGAAATCTGTGTTCTTGCCAGCCAGAGAAGAGCAACATTTCTGCCTTCCTGTCTGCAAGCGTGTCATTTCTGGTGTCCTCGCTGCTCACGTCCCTGTGATTGGCCTCTTGTGGAAAGCTCCGGCTTAATAAAGTGCCCTCGCTTTGCTTGGTGTGATTTTCGTTGTCTTCCCATGCACAGCCCTCAGCAAGACTATTAAAAGAAGTGGTCTGTGTGACTGAAAGAACTCTTTTTATTGGTTTTCAAAGAATGCCTTCATGTTTTTATAGCTGGCAATGAGGGCACAGCTGTTATTTTGGGGGCCTTAACCCTTAATGGTTTTCATCCCGCTTGCAGTCGATAGTATGGAGTGACATCAGTCCCTCGTACATGCTGCCACATGGTGGGGGTGTAGAGTGTCCAGCAGGTCAAAGGTCAGCAGGTGTGGGTGTGGCTGATATATAAGCCATCTGTGGGGCAGGTTCTGTAAGGGGGGGGGGGGGGCAAAGGTGGTCCCTTTAAGCTGTTCCCATGCGAACACTGAGTCATTGTATTATTTGTCCAACAGCTGGCTGACTGGGCCCTCGTTCCGCTGTCTCTCAGGAGACCCAGAGCCACACGGGGCTCTGCTCATTGTCTCTGCATCCCCAGTGACAGGCCTAGAGCCAGGGGGCCGAGCTGAGCCGACGACAAAGAGCTGACTCCCCACCTGAGGCAGAGAGACGCATAACGGCCTGCTGAAGACGGAGTGGCTCTTCTGAATCACACTCATCAAGGTTTGGCGGAGTTTGATCTCACGTATATGTCTTTTGAACCAGTTTGTCATGAGTTTTGTCTGATAATTAGTTCTGTCATAACTGGGTGGAGAAATATTTGTAGCAAATGCTGATGATTCAAGGTTAATCTTGTCCCTGGTCTCCAGCTGAGCAGTGTGTCTTTTTTCATGCAAATACACTTATGCAAAATGCCTGAGGTCATACCCCTCCAGAATCAAGGGAGTGTTTTCACTTTGCAAGCTCCATCATCGAAAGGTTCCCATTGGGAAGAGGACAGAAAGTTGTATTAAGTGAACTTATTAAGGGATGGCAAACTTGTGATGGCTAGTTGGGGTTTTGCACTCTTGTTGACTCTGGTTGACTCCATCCTGCCCCCTGATGGCCAGAGTGTGCAGGCACACCGAAGAAAGAGGATGGGCTATGACCTTGAGCGCTTCGTGGGCTACGTGAACGAGGGCCTGCTGTGCTGCGTGTGCCGGGATGTGCTGGAGGACCCGCTGCAAGCTCCTTGTGAACACGCTTTCTGCAGCTCCTGCATAAACAGTTGGCTGGTTCACCACCACAGTTGCCCTGAGGACCGCCAGCCACTAGAGGGTGCCCTGCTCAGACCGCTCTTTAGGTACGCTACTGATCATGTGACCTGAGGCGGGCTGCATTGTTTTTGCAATGCTAGTGTGGACTTAAACAGATCTGTCAAATGGTTAAATATACACGTTTTTGTTTAGTGCTTGTGACAATTTCATCGTCATTTTTTTCGTACCACCTATTCCTTGAAACAGCATGTGAAATTGGTTATATTTTTACCTGGATTCTAAAACAAATCTCAATATGTTAACTGGGTTTTGGTACACATTCTAGAAACATTTTTCCATCATTAATATGGTAAAATACACAGTAGTATGAACAGCTTGAATTTTCCAGAATTTTTTCAGAATGAAAAACACCATTAACAGGGTTGTTTGCTGTGAATGTGCAGAGAAGTGCAGTTGAAGGACACACCCCCCCCCCCCCCCCCTCAGGTACATGCGGAACGACCTGAGCCGGCTGCAGATCCGCTGCCGGAATCGGGAGCAAGGCTGCGAGATGGTGTGCTCGCTGGAGTCCACAGAGCGGCATGAGCGAGAGTGCGAGTACAGCCTGGTGGCCTGCACAAACACAGGTACCCCCCGACATGAAGAGGCGCCTCATTCTGGGTCCCAGACCCCCAACTGGAGGGAAGTGGGCCCACAGGATCTGAAAAAGCATGTCACGAAATTGACTCTTCCCAGAATGCTGTGCTGCATGAGGCAAATAAAAAATTTTTTTTGGGGGGGGGGGCTTCCACATCAACATGCCCCCACCTTAATGGATTATCAATAACTATATATACGTTACATGAACGTTGATCAGGTCTCATTTTATTAATTAGTTCATTAAGTGTTAGCGCTTCATGACCTGTGATCGATGGCATATCAGTGACGCCTTTAAGACGCACCGACACAGCCTGCCCCCCTGTTGCCGTGCGACTTGTTGCCATGTGGAGGGCACTCGTGTCACTGACGTGGTACGTCGCCACAAGGCCACAAGCTCCGGAATGTTCCAAGCTCGGGGGTGACGTGGCACTGAATGCTTGCTGTGTGGTGTGAGTGTGTTGGGGGTTAGGCAGCCCCGTCAGCAGGATCCTCCTCACCTATATGTTGGAAGGATATTTTGGGGGAGGGGGGTTGCTGACTTCAGCTTTGTGCCTGTTTATGTGTGAATATGTGCACGGCGTGTCACTTCGGCCTGCTTGTGTCCCAGGCTGCCCCCTACAGGTGGAACGCCGCTCTTTGCAGGCCCACCTGAGCAGCTGCGAGTTCCGCAGCAGGGACTGTCCTCATGGCTGTGGCTACATCGTCCTCAGCTGCGAGGACACCCAGCACAGCTGCGTGGCGGAGCTGCACACCGAGCTGGAGCTGCTGAGGTGAGCCTACGGGGGGGGGCGCAGGAGCTGTCTGACCTGCAATCAGTGACAGTGTTTGTGTTAAGATATTTCCAAGACTGGTGTTTCAGGTGATATATTTGTGTGAAATGCTTGGCTTGGCTGTCTACCTCTCCCGCGGTGCATGTTTATGTGTGAATGCGAGTAAAGCTTCTCTCCCACGTTTTTGCATAAGGATTTCCTTCCCTGCAGGACCGTTGCAGCCAGTCACTCCCATCTTGGTCACTGAAAAATTTTAAGGGCTTCCCTTTTCCCACCAGCTCAAATCCACCTTAACAGCACTGCATCTCCTCCTTCATTAATTAATTCCCCGTTTTTAATTACTTTATTTACTCAATTTCAGAAAGAGGTGTATGACTTTACTGCTCTGGGCACTTTTCACCATAAATATGTAAATTCTGCATGTCAGTTACGTGGGGGGGACTTGATTAGCGCGGTTAAGCGCTAACTGCAACACTTCAGGCAGGGGAATGAGCAAAATGGAAATGCGAGGCAGGCACTGATCTTGAGCGTCCTCAGGAAAGAGGTTTGGTCAAGGAATTATTAGCTGAGCTCCTGTCGAGGGGACATTAGGTGTAGGGGGATGCAGGACGTGCGTGATGAGGCTCTGTGGGCCGGGGTCTCTGGCAGGTCAGAAATGATCTGCAAGATGGAGGAGGTGAGGCATGAGATGGAGTCCCGACTGGACTCCCAGAGGAGGCATATGGTGCAAAAGGAGAGCCTGCTGAAGAGCGAGGTGGAGGAGCTGAAGGTAGGCAGGCCGGCCAGCGGGTGACGTAGCGGTTAAGTGCTTTACATGAAATCGTAAGTAAAACTTTTGTTATATAAAAATGGTAGGTATGTAAGAAGTAATGAAAACCACTGAGGGCACATGTGGATGAGTAAGGACTGGTATAGTTACTCCTCGATAGTATGAATTCATTATTTTATATGCACAATGTGTCTTTGGACCATTAGGAGACATCTGGAAGTACTTATGGGAGCAGGTCTGAGGCCTGGTGTTTGTTACATTTAATATGCTAACAAGTTCATTAGCAGCCTGGTTCGAGTGTAAAACAGGGCCCCGGGGCCACTCAGCGATGAGGACGTGCGGCGTGTCTCCGCAGGGCCAGCTGTCGCGGGTGATGTCAGACGTGCGCGCCTTGCTGGGGGCGGAGCGGCTCCACCGGCAGGAGCTGGAGCAGGCCGAGCTGGAGAAGCGGGAGCTGTTGGAACTGCTGAAGAGCCTGCAGAGGGAGGGCCGGGCTCCTGGCTCCGCACGGGCCCAGACTCCGCCCCCCGCCACAGAGGGCCTGCGCAAGCCTGCCGGCGGAACCCGTGGGCTCACGCTTGACTGCATGAAGAGGAAGTCCCGCGAGGTGACAGTCATCTGAGGGGCTGCCGAAGGCACATGGTCACGTTGTCACTCGCACCTGCCAGACTCGCAGCTCTTCCCGAATGACCTACATTATCTGCCACTCTCGCCTTTTCAAGAAGAGTAAACACCCAGTCAAGGGTTTAATACGTTTTACTCTCTACCGTACTGTTTATACGTTTTTCTGTAAGTACTTTTTTATTGAACAGGGTGGTATATGGATTGTTTTGTGTGTCAGTTGCATTCAGTCTGCAGAAATACACACACACACCTCGGCCATCACTAGCATTCAACTTTCTAACTAGAAGAGGTGCATATATTATTAGTGAAGTCGGTATGGATGTGAAAGCGTTCAGTGAGGTTTTCTGTTCACCTCTATAATTTCCCGTCCGTTAACGAATCGGCCTTTGCTAGTGTCACCTCCTGTTGATGCCTATCTTGTTCTATGCTTCTTCAGTTTAAAACCAATGACTGATCAGACTTTACTAACAAATGTTTTTTTTTTCCTGTTTGTACCGCGGAATACAAGTTGAAGGCTAATGAGCAAGCGTAGTTTGGTTTCCACATGAGGGAGTGCTTTGGATTCCGTCTGTCACACAGACGAAGACCCGAGCCGTGGTCGTGAAGATGGGGCCCCAGCATCGACAGGGAATTTTCTGAAAACATTGCAATTCATGTGTCTGTTGCTTAGATCATCAGGGAAATTTTGTAGTATCATAAGGGACTGATATGAGGCAGTTACAAAAAAAATGAGTGTTTGTAGCTCTTTATTTACATTTTGCTTGCTTTAAAAATAAAGGTAATAAACTGATGTAAACCTTTCTTTATCTGATTTACCCAGCTTTGAGTTCTGCTTCCTCAGCCTGGTGAAAAGCCCAAAGTCACAGCGGACCTCTAACCCACAGCTGTCAGGTTATCACCCCGTCCTCAAGTGCTACGCTATGGTTTTAATTCTCACCGTGTCTTTTCCCATTATTTGAGGGGAGAAATTAAATGTAAATTAGACAATGATGCTTAAAGCATCTGTAGCAGTGTCAGAACAATCTAAAGTGGCCCTTGGCTTCCTGACATTGTTTCATATTGCTGATTGTGAGCATGGCTTGGGTGGTCTGCCAGAATAGCTCAGTTAGGAGAGCGTTAGACTGAAGATCTAAAGGTCCCTGGTTTGATCCCGGGTTCCGGCAGTTAGAGATGGAGCTCATCACGTGTCATTTTAGACAACAAACATCTGCTGAATGTATCCTCTCTGGCATCCGCACATCACTAATGTATTGAGGGGTATAAAGAAAATATAAGTAATATAAGAACCATCATGGTCCTGCATTTACATACTAATCACCAATGAAGGCTTTGACAGAAGTCAAAGCAGAATTAAGCAGAATACACACACCAAAAAAAAAATGTGCCGCATGCCTTAAATTCAAAGAACTGGACACAAAATCATGTAGAAAAACAGCAAACCTGGGTGCAGTTTTTATTAGAAGTTCAGCATTAAAAAAAAAATCTATGCACACACATACATACGCATACATACAAAAAAGCTTCGCTCATTATCCAAGTCTTTGCCAATGTCTTCATTAATCTCCTTGTGCGGTGGACATATTCCGGGAGCCCGGCCCGCCACGCGGGTGGCTGTCCGGTATCTGTCCAGCTTGAGTTCACCTGGTGAAAGAGCGCACGTGTCTTCCTCGGCCACTCCCACCGCTGCCTCCGCTGCTGAACTTCCCGCGAGAGCTGCTGGCCCCCCCACCTCCTCCACCAGTGCCAGCTCCGCCCCCTCCAGTGCCAGCTCCGCCGCTGCTCAGCCACGACAGTCCGGTCCCGCGGCCGCGTGGGGTCCTGTCTCGTGGAGCCAGCCTGTACCCACCTGCTGGGGGGGAGGGGGGGGGACAGGTGAGATGCATAGCAGATAACTACCCACACACACATATCCGTCACATGATCAAGGCTAGAAACCATCCTATCCCACGGGAGTCAAATATGACAGATTAGCCCCAATACAACAGCACACCCATGGCTCAGATTTTCTTCCCCATGCAGAACCAAAATTGTCCAGTGGGTGGCGCTGCCATGTAAATGCGAGCAGGATCGAGCTGCCCGGCCTTTGGAATCGATCAACAGTCCTGGTTGCTGGGCGTCATTCATTGAAAAAGATCTTTGTTAAACACATAAACACACTAATACCCGCAGGCGGGCAACATAACAGGGGTTAGCGAGAGGATATTCAGCCTCTCTACTCATGTCAAACTACTTATCCAAAGTAACCAGAAAATGGAGGAAGCAAAAATAACAGATCCCAACAACCCCACTGCTAACTGGGAGGTGACCCGACAACAGGCGGCGCCGCGCTGAGGGACTGGAGAGCACACCAAGGCCCGCCCCCTCTGTGGGTCCCGCTCCTACCTAAATCCACTCCTCTTCAGGTTTTTCTTGTTATAAGGGTTTCGCCGCACAAATGCCCGAACGAGCCCTGAGAGTTTCCCGCAGCGTTTATGGAAACAAAAGGAACTGCCAAGATAAGGATCATTTGGACAGGAGGAGCACACCTCAAACGGCCCGCACGACAGGCCCTAAAAACCTGACTTGAAAAGTAGTGAAGGGAAAAAAAAACAAGAAAACGCCCCAGTTCATTTTTCCCCACAGAGAAGAGAGAAAAATCGTTGGGAGACACACAACTTATGGGAAACGAACAAGGCTCCACTGAGACCTTAACAGGGGCTTAGGACGTAAGTTACAGCCGTGGGGGGATGGAGTTAGGAATGTTCCAGAAAGGAGGAGATCTCTCCCGGACACGTGAGGAAGAGCAAATTCACATTGACATCGTACTATGATCTTCTGAGATATCTGTGACACCTTGGGCTCTCTGACACGCAGCAGGTGTAACCTGTCACCGCTGTGGGTGTCGAGTATGTCGGGTGCTTGTGGTGTGTTTTTCATTAACAGCCGCCATGACGCAGCCGTGAGCGTCTGACCTGCCCAAGCCCACCTTCCATACACCAGAAGCATGTGGAGAAGACGTAGAGGGTCTTTCCGACAATGTTCTACGTCAGGTGTGAGCCACGGGGGGGGGGCAAGAGTCCATATGACGTTGCTAAATGGATCAAGGGAACGTTCGTGGCATGGTGTGCCACTGGGCTCCTCGAAACACGACGCCACGGGCGTCTGAGGTCACGCAGAGATTCGGGAGTGAGAAAGAGAACCTGCTGTCTGCTCATGTAATTCTTCAAATAAACCTCCAACATACGGTTCACACACAGGCGCCTTTTCCCTCCGGAATAAATTACACATCTAATTAATGTTACATCCAGCGAGAATGAAAACTGTGAAACTTGAAAATTAATTGTCCATTAATAGTTTGCTTATTACACTGTTTTTTCCCCATAGCACCACTTTTCTGACACCCATTTACCCCTAACTGGAGGAGGATGAATTTCCTATGTTCACGAAGCAGCATTTCCTCAGGTCCCTGCCGCCAGCCCACATACCTGCAGGAGGCTGCCTGGAGGGGAGAGGTCCTCTGGCAAAGTTGCTCTGTCCGCCTCGAGCCTCGCTGTACGTCCCTCGGTGCGTGACGGGCGTGACCTGTGCACTCCAGCTGGATCCCCGCCCCCCCTCCCGCCTGGTGTAGTTTGCTGTGGGGGTCACAGACATGCTGGTCAAACAGAGGGCCTGATCGTGAGGCAGAGTGCTGGACGTGGCTGTTTGTGTGAGTGAGATGTTGGAAATGTTCTGTAGCCACAGAGACTCTGGCGTGCGAGTATGACATTTATTTATCTGAGTAAAACGACTTACAGTAGAGGGAAGGGTTACCGTTTGGTATGCTCCCTGGGATTTGAACCCACACCCACTGCATTTGTTAGCACAATGCCCTACTTGTTAAGCTATAGAAGAAATCTGTTCATCCCTTGTATTTATGGACAGGGACAACACAGTCCCCATTAGCAGCACAAGCCCGAGGCGCCTACACACGGCTGTCAGTAGCGTGTTCGTGTGGACACGTGTGCGTGAGCGGCGCACCTGACAGCAGCACGCCCTTGGGCGCGGGCGGGGTGAAGAAGCGCGTCTGGCTGTGGAAGGGCCCCCCCCGGCCTCCGCCGCGTGTCCCGGTGAAGAGGCCTCGCGTGGGCACTTTGGGGGAGCCTTTGGGCACGCGCTTCACCTGCAGGGGCCCCACTGGCAGCCCGATGTCCTTGAACTCGGCCGCCACGAAGTCGTCCACGTGCATGGAGGGCGGCCGGCTGGTGTTCTGCTTGCGCTGCCGGAAGATGTCGTGCGGCCGGCACTGTGGCCCGAAGGCGCCGCGGCCCCGACCCCGCGGAAGAGCCATGATATGCGCCCGCTTGGCCGGCTCGATGTACTCGGACTTCCCGCTACAGCCAGCGGGGCAGGGGAGGGACCAGAAAAATCATTAGGCAGGAAGTCAAACAGGAATGCCATTACCACCCAGTCCTGTGACATCAATGGACTCATTCATGTAAATATCTAATACAGGACGCTCCACACCCACAGTGACCAAAACAGTCAGATGGGCGTGGAGGACAAACAACCACGAAGCCGATTCTGCCGTGAACTGGCTATTACAATTATATAACAAAAAATAAGAGGAAAAAACAGGCAATTCTGGTCTATCCTGTGACGAACCACTCAGGTGTTAAAAGGCGATTGCAACATCAGAGGAGTGGGGCAGATTTACAATAATCCTGAGCTGAAAAACGATCCGTGATTATTCAAAAAGTGACTGCAATGCAGTTCAGGAGAAAAAAAGCAGAATGACAAACAGTCATGATCCCAAGGTAATGGGAAGCGTAGCGGTTGCTTGCTTTGTCTTTGATTAGCTACTGAAATTACCTCAATATAAACAAGTAAAAACAGGTGAAACTGGTAAAAACTGCCTTAGATAAATGTACTTCAGCCAATCATACGAGTGAAAAAACACCCCATCAACCAATCACATGAGCTAAAGTTACCCCTCCCAACCAGCCAATCACGTGAACTAAAAACGCCCCCCCCCACACACCTTGAAGTGATAAAGGTCTCGTGCTTGTGCTTGCCCAGCTTGAAGACCTTGGGAGCCTTGGTATGCCCTGGGGAGGCGGGCTCCGTCAGGAAAGAGCGCTCCAGCTCCGCCTTCAGGTCCAGCTCAGGACAGCACTCCTCAGCCAGCCCCACCAGGTCCACCTTCACCTGAGAGAGTGGGCGCCCGTCAGATGGGAGCCGGCCACAGATGGGGGTGCGCACGCACACGTGTACACAGCCACCTACCATGTCCAGCTCAGTGTCCATGTCTTCACCGTGGAAGGGAGAGAACCACAGGGCCTTGAGCTGATCATCCAACACGTCTGAGAGGACATAGACCGTCCTGCAGGGGGACACAGGGGTCATCTCCATGGAGACGGAGGTGTTTCACAGTCATATTTTAAGCACGCCGCCAGCCAGGCAGTAAACCTGACATCTGTCAAGCAGTAAAGCTGTAAGCCCTCTGAGGTAAGAGTACAGCTGTCAGCTCTGACTGTTAGTCTGGCCCCTTAAGCACAGAGTGCTGGCAGCCCGAGGCCTGCAGGGTGGCGTCGAGTGGGACGGGACCTGTGGTTAAACTGGGCCTGCAAGGTGTCAGGCGCCGGCAGGGTGGGCTCCGTCTCCTGCTCAGGGGCACTGGGGGCGTCGGCGGCACCCTCCAGCATCTGCCTGAGGCCAACCACGTTTTCCAGGAGCGTCTCCAGTGCGTCATCCTCCTTGCTGAACTCCTGCCCGCAGAAGACAGTCGCGTGTCAGTGAGGAGTCCGAGACGATAAACATGCTGAGGTCAGAAAGGCCCTGCTTCCACACAAACACATGACACATGACCACACGCACTACCATGTGCCGACCCCCAACATAAAGGCAAGCAGAACGGCACTCCTGATGGGTGTTATGGCTTCAATTGCTATTACTGGTACCATCAACTCAGTCAGTGATGGCAGGGACAATTTATAGAACTACAATACTGTCATACAGCACAGAGTACAATATCACAGCTGTGTACTTCATATTGTAGTACTACAGTATAGATTGTGGTATCATACTGTGCATTATGGTACAATACAGTATAGCCCCCGGTGTGATACTATGGTTTATAGTATAGTACACAGTGTAGTGCAGTAAACTACTCCAAACAATGGTACAGTACAAAGTGTAATATATTATAGCACTCAGTGTCATACTGCGATCTATGGAATAGTATATAGTACACTACCATTGTGGTATTATGGGATAGTACACAGTATAGTACCTTTGTAGCTCTGAACTATGGTATTGTACACATTAAGGTGTCATTGGTTTTGGTACTACACACAGTGTAGTACCATTGTAGTACTCTAGACTATGATGCAGTATGGTGTAGTAGCATTGTGCTACTGAGGAATATAGTGTATTATAGAGTGTAGCACCATATAGCATACCACCCGCAACTATAGCCCATGGTACAGACTGAGCCAGAATAGTGTACAGAGTGCCTTACCGCGATCTGCTTCTCCAGAATAGCACAGAGTGCCTTACCGCGATCTGCTTCTCCAGAATAGCAC
Organism: Stomatorhinus ivindoensis; assembly: GCA_019775895.2. NCBI lineage: Eukaryota > Metazoa > Chordata > Actinopteri > Osteoglossiformes > Mormyridae > Stomatorhinus > Stomatorhinus ivindoensis. The sequence goes on from JABFEB020000132.1 coordinate 9,892,675, forward strand.
AGAGTGCCTTACCGCGATCTGCTTCTCCAGAATAGCACAGAGTGCCTTACCGTGATCTGCTTCTCCAGAATAGTACAGAGTGCCTTACCGTGATCTGCTTCTCCAGAATAGCACAGAGTGCCTTACCGCGATCTGCTTCTCCAGAATAGTACAGAGTGCCTTACCGCG
>JABFEB020000132.1:9924766-9935153 GCA_019775895.2 Stomatorhinus ivindoensis
TGTTCACGGCAGCCTCAAACCTGATATCGTGTGGTGTTCACGGCAGCCTCAAACGTGATATCGTGTGGTGTTCACGGTAGCCTCAAACCTGATATCGTGTGGTGTTCACGGCAGCCTCAAACATATTATCTCACAGTGATTTTTGTATCTTGCCTTTGTGGAATCTTTTTGCTTCAGTCCACTAGCTTCACTCACCAAGGGGACAAAAAGTTTTGTGAGGTTTTAACAGATCGCAGGAGACCCCCCACGATGCGTGAGTGTCGACTGTACTTGTCTGGAAATTGCCCATAGTCTGCTCTGCGATCGACTCCCATCCCATCCAGGGTGGTCCTCAACCTCCTGCACTTGGCTGCCTGGGATAGACTCTGAGCTTGGCCAGGAGAAGCAGGTGGAGGATTGTTGAAATACTAGGGCTCTGTGTTTTGGGTTTTGAGTTTCACTTATGGCCCTGGATGTGGGTGTATGTGTGGCTTTTATATGACCTTCCCATGTTTGGGTGAGTATGATGTTCTGCTTCCACAATCAATAAACCCACAAGACTGGCATCACAGCAGGGTGTCTCCTGTTTTGTTTCTTGGATAAGTTCAGGCTTACTGTAACCCTACTGGGACTTAAAAAGTTAGCTGATTGAATGTGCAATGAAATGACTCTCCTTTTCCTGGGGGTGATTCTGATATAAATAAAAGGGGAAAAATTGCCACTATAAAAACCTGCTGTTCACGTTTCTGACATGATTGTAAATGATTTGAAAAGATGGTCATTCGATTCAATTAATTTTTATATAGCGCCTTTCACCGAGTCGCCCCAAGGCTCTTTACATGAGTGTGTGGTAAAATATCACTACATCATTTATACAGAATTATACATGAAACAGGGAAAAGAGGAGACAAAGAATGAAAGAAGAAAGTCAAATGATAACAAAGGAGAGGAACCAAAAACTCCCAAGAGAGAAAAATAAACTTCTGGGGGTCTAAGGTTCAAGCATGGTAACATAAATACAAAGAATGGGCCTTCTTGTTAAAAGCAAGGTGTGGAGCGTGGTCACAGTCACAGCCAAAGTCCATCTGTGTGTCGGCAGATTGAAGGCCACACCCACAGTACCATGGGACTGAACCAGCTTGTGGCACCATCCAGACATGTGGGAAAGAAGGCAAAGACCATGATGGTGAGAATAGTTACATTGATGAAGAAGCACAGTAGATCAAATGTACAGCAGCCACAGCTACAGTGTGCTGTGTGTTATGGTGCAGGTCAGCTAAACTGAATTCATAGGTCTTCAGTCAAGATTTAAAGACTGAGACTGATTTGACAAGCAGCACACGAGCTGGCAGACCGTTCTACAGTATAGGGGTCCTGTAGCACAAGGCTTCACGGCCAACTGTCAATTTATTTATATGTGGGATGACAAGGAAGCCTGCATTCTGTGATCTGAGTGTAAACACAGCCTGTAAATATGAATCAGTCCTTTGCTAGACCTTTGAGTCATTAGCAACCTGCATAGGGATTAATCATAATCCATTGCCGCTTATCCAGTTCGAGCAAAGGGACATGCCAGTCTGTTACAGAGCACATAATTACCCACCATTTGCAAATTAGAAGACTGAATGCTTTCAGACTAGGAGCAAATATCTGCCTGTTCGTGGGTTGAACAGACTCCACACACATATAACTGGGGGGAGGGATGACAGCCCCCAAAATGCAGGCAGTACAAGGCTACAGCATGTCCTAAAATGAATGTAATTGTGAGCATGTATAAATAATATGAAGCAGAAGCAGTGAGTCATCGTGAAAAAAAATGAGGTGAGATTTTGTTGGAAGTGTGTGTACAAACTTGTATGTTGAAATAAGGAAAGGGCAGGTTCGAGATCCTGTTCACAGAACAGCTAGCTGAGTGTTTGCTGTAAGAAGCCCTTCTAGTTGGAGCCTACGGTTTCCTGGTAAACATGACAGAAGGGGAGTAAGGAGAGAAGTGCAGTGACACAAAGAGAAGATCACATACAGCCAAGCAGTACCGGATCCACACCTCGGAGGCTTGGCTGCACACAAGACAGCAGTGGCCCTCCGTTCACCTTTCCTTTCACACACTCTCCTACCTCCTTTTATGTCAACTGCTAAGGTTGCAGCCGCACACTATACCCATCATTGGCTGAGCTAAGGTGCTCAGTACCTGAACTTTGGGAAGTTAAATTGCCATATTGACTCTGTAACCTTTGTTAGAACGGAATGTCATTATTGTTATTGGACAGGTAGCCAGTACAACGAAATCCAGTCTTGGCATATCCCACATTGCTGTCCTGAGATGCACACACAGCCCAGGGTAACACAGGGTTATGAAAGTTCACTGCATCCATTTCTTCTCTGCATTACAAAGCATTAAAACAATGCGTTCTGGTGCAATTTAAGACGCTTGACAGAATTTTAGACAACGCCTGACTTAGTCGGAGAAAATATTTGCCAAAAAAAAACACAACAATAAGGACCAGAAACAATACAAAATGTAATTTTAAAGCTGCTTCGAGACAGCGCGCAAAGTGGCCGTACAGAGGCAAATCTGGTTATGATGGCGCCCTTCATATTTCCAGGTCACGTTTCTTTTCCCCCAAGTCTCTGAGCCGGAGCCCACTTTTGTTTTGTAAACGCGTGTTACTTATGAGTCATTAAGACAAGCTAGGAACTGTTTGCTTTAAGCAGTGAATCAATATTTGCGTAGGCTGCCAAACCGACTATATTTTATTGGAAGGAGTGCCTAGTTTTCGAAATGCCTGAAAGGTAGACGGAAAAAGACAGAATGGCATTTGTGAAGTCCTCGCACTTTAATGCTCTAATTTTTCTGTAGCTTGAATTTGCATACGAAATACGATTGCATCTTTAAAATGCATTAAGATATTAGATTGTAATGGAAAAGCATGTTTTTTGAGCGAGCCTTATGTTAATACTGTAGCGCACTCTTACCCCACTAGTGAGGTTTAGCGTTGGCGGATAGATGGAAGACACCCAGCGACATCTAGCGGACAGTTCCGGGTGGCTTCGTTTATATTCGAAGCATGTGATTTTTCTGGTCATGTGATTCTGTCATGTGATTAGCAGAGACCGGAAGCGAGGAAGTCGGTATGTCAGTTGTGCGCTAGCTATCTCAAATGAATATATTCAGCAGTTTCTCATACTCTTTAAAGACTGTTTGGACAGACACAATTTTTTGTCTGTCTTTATGTATCTTGTGCGTCAAAGTTGGTGTTTTAAATGGCTTGTATGATCTTGCAGTTATAAAGATGCGAGCTAATTTTCCTGCAAATGCACGCAGTTGTCAGTGTATTATTTGAGTAAATTTACAAATATCTTTGAATAAGTGCCTTTTTTCTACACTTATAAGAATTACCATTGCTTTCTGTACCAAAATAATCTAAGAAGTAATTAAATGTCAAAAATATGAAGACTGTTTTAGTGGTCGTAACCCTTAAAAATACACTTAATAGTTAATAGTTTAAACTGGTTATACCTGAGAACGGAATTTGTTTTTCATTTGTTTCATAAATCGTATCTGTCATGGCGTATATATAAATGTCCTTTCTCCAGTAATGGGAACGTAACGGTTTGTCAGGTACAGCCAGGGGTAAATGTTCTCTCTTGTTAGAGCCTCTCTCATCAGTGTATGAATACCTGGAGGATAAGTGGGTGTGAAATGAAAAAAACAACAATAATAGTCATACAGTTGTAAGATATCCAAATCACCTTGGGTAAAGGCTTTTCTAAGATAAAGATAACTACTCTTAATTATGCGTGTCAGGTCTGATTTACTTCATGCTTCTGGCTTGTGCAGCACAGAAATTCCCTGTCCTAATGATCGTAGGAAATGACAGTACATTAATATCCAGCACCTGTTTTGTAGTAAAACTGGAACCCATGTCTGATTTCCTTTTTGGTACCATCAGGCACGGACCTCCCGACGGATGACGTGCTTGACAGCTCACTGTGGCGATCGTCTGAGTCGGTGAGGCGCCCCTCCCTCCGCTTGTGACTGGCAGGGTCATCCAGACCCCGGTGCTGCTTGCGGCCATGGTGGACTTCCTCGCGGAGAACAACTCTTGTGGGCAGGCGATCCTCCGGATCGTTTCCCGGGGAAATGCCATAATAGCGGAGCTCCTTCGTCTGTCCGAGTTCATCCCCGCCGTTTTCCACCTCAGAGACAAGAGTGACCAGCATAAGTACGGAGACATCATCTGTGACTTCAGCTATTTTAAGGTGCCGCCTGCTGTCTTCTCCCTCAGTCAGTATCATACCTTCTAAAAAAGTGGTCATCCTCCCATTAAATGGTCATGCCTTGTACTTTCCTTTTTTTCTCAAAGGGCCCAGAGTATTATGAAAGCAAACTGGAGGCTAAAGCTGAGCTTCAGGACATAGATGAAGAATTCAGGGAGAACAACATCGAAATACTGTCACGTTTTTACCTGGCATTCGAAAGCGTCCACAAGTACATTGTGGATCTGATACGGTAATTGATCTTCTTAAACCCCAAAATCCCTTTTGGTGTATGATTATATGTAACAGAAGTTTTGAAGCTGATGTAGCAGATCATGTGACTGTTATGTCACTATATTGCCAGTTAAACTAATTTGCTGTCTTTCCAAAAGTGATGCCTAGCAACACAGAAGCAGGAGTAGCATGTTGGGGGGTTGGATGTAATAATTAGGTGGGTAATAACCCTGGTTTAATATTTCAGAGATTTCCAGCTCACTCTGTAGCTGTAAATAAAACGATTCATTGTAGTCAGAAATACTTAAAGCCACCCATCATATTTCTGCTTTATACATACGAATTTGAAAATATCGTGACAAATATCGATATTGTGAAAATTTCTGAAAATATCGTGATATTATTTTTTAGGGCATATCATGCAGCCATACATTCTCTGGAATGCACAGCTGGCAGTCAGAGAAAAAAATATAGCAACAAAATATACTGTTGGAATTTTCTAGGACAAAAAAGTTTATTTTTGTATGAGTTAAATTATTTTACAGTTTGCAGTCCATTCAGTTTGTTGCCTTTTTCATGCTATGAATCTATTCCAAGGGCATTTTAAGCAAATATGTAGCATTTGTGTAAAGAAAAAAATAGCTGAATTCTATTGTGATCATTTTCATTAATTGTTTGATATGGAGAAAAACAATATCACGATGAAATATTTTGCCATATCAGCTGATATCAAAATTGTTTTTTACGTAGCGTCTGTTGGTCGTTAGACATTATAGCAGTAATCTCCAAGTAATCTTCGATATGATTAGGAATCGATCTTTTCTGGGTATTTCCCGTACACCAGTCCCATGTACATGACCAGCCAGGAAATACTTGTAAGCTTCTAAAGTTTTAGAAGCTTTAAACAGTTCACACATGAATCGAGATGTGGTGTGAACTAGGTAGTTGACAATGTCATAATACTTCGGATCGGGAACTCAGAATTGAGTATGGATCGTTTACACCAGCTTTGTTGAGTTTCTGTTCTTACTTGAGATTTCTAAGTTATTTAAAAGACCAGATGAAGGAAGATCACCATCAACCGTGTGTGTATCACTTTAACAACCTGTCGTGTTTTGACCAACAAAATGGCGGTGTAAATATTGGCATTATGGAAACAGTGATGTAGGTCAGGACTGGAGAGTGGGTAATCTTTGCAGAACTGTATATAAACACTCAAGGATGATTATGCAAAAACTAAGGGAGGGGCATATTGCACTTATTCTTTAGGGAAAGCCACAGTCTAGATTTAATATTTAAGTGGAACCATTCATTACAGGTACCTGGATGATCTCAACGAAGGTGTTTACATCCAGCAAACCTTAGAGACCGTGTTACTGAACGAGGATGGGAAGCAGCTCTTGGTAAGCGCAGGAGACTCGCCTGCCTGGCGGTTTGTACCTGCTGCTCCTCCCACACACCACATCAGAGTGATGGCGAGGCTTTCAACATGCTCTCTTGCCATTTCCTGTAGTGCGAAGCCCTGTATTTGTACGGAGTCATGCTGCTGGTCATCGACCAGAAGATTGAAGGCGAAGTGAGGGAGCGAATGCTGGTGTCCTATTACAGATACAGGTCAGCCCTGCACCATGTCTTTGATGGACATTTGTCAGATGTTCTGAGGACTTGCATGGGGCTGTAGGGTCGTGCCGAATCGCAGCTATTTATTCCGTTGTTGATGAGGCTATTCTGGCAGTAGCACAGCTTTCCCTGGTATGGGAGACACTGGCAGTTGAGTTCCACTCAGAGTTGGCATGCTGATGGACACGCTCTGCGGACTTGATTGGCAGTGCTGCCCGATCGTCAGCGGACTCCAACCTGGATGACATCTGCAAGCTTCTGCGTAGCACGGGCTACTTGAACCAGCCCGGAGCCAAGCGGCCAGCCAACTACCCCGAGAGCTACTTCCAGAGGGTCCCCATCAACGCAACGTTTGTCAGCATGGTCATTGGCCGCTTGCGCTCGGATGACATCTATAACCAGGTGATACATATATTTCTAGCATTTCCAAGCCATGCTGTAATTGTCAGCAATGTTGATCTACACTGTTGGGCAAAGTAAATTGTCCGAAGCATACTGTTGCATAATTTGGGGTTGTCCCATTTTTTTGACCAGGAGTGTAGGTGTTTGACCAGTGCCACACCTGATTGGTTATCGCTTATGGCCCGCCTCTGTCCCGCCCCCAGGTGTCTGCCTACCCACTACCAGAACACCGCAGCACGGCCCTGGCCAATCAGGCGGCCATGCTATACGTCTGCCTCTACTTCTCTCCCTCCATCTTGCACACGCAGCAGGCCAAGATGCGGGAGATCGTGGACAAGTACTTCCCCGACAACTGGGTGAGTGGCTGCGGGGTCCATGTGCTGCGTGTAGAACAGGAGTGTGAGTATATGCAGCAGTCAGGGCATATATGTACCAAGGGTACTTGCAGCCAGGCGAGGGCGCTGTTGCTATAGGGTTGTTAAAACAATGTGTGGTGTAAATGAGTAAATTTTTAGCACTTTGCAAGTTGGGGGGCGGGGGGTGGGCGCTCTATTGACATCTGGTGTCCATCTTCAGGTCATCAGCATCTACATGGGCATTACTGTGAACTTGGTGGAGGCTTGGGAGCCTTATAAGGCAGCCAAAACAGCCTTGAACTACACCCTGGACACAGCTAACGTACGGGAGCAGGTATGTGCCGGGGGAGGGGCTGTGAACACATGTCGACCTGGGTTGGGGGTTAGGCGTTGGGGTGCAGGGCTCAGAGAGTGCACGGTGCAACACCTGCCTCCTCCAGCATTCTGGGATGCGTTTGATCATCGTCCAGAAATGTGTTTTCCATTCCGAAGGCTGCGCCTCAGGCTTTCTCACTCTCCGGGGGTGCAGTACTGCAGTTTGTACGGATCGTTAAATTCGAGGCTTCGGGGCGGTGGGTCACAGACTGATAGAGCGTTCCTGTGGGCCCCCACTGCCGACGCAGGCCAGCCGCTATGCTACTTGCCTGGACAGCCTGCGGCCGCAGGTGCAGCAGCTGTTGAAGGAGGGCTTCCTGCGCGAGGAGATCGTCCTGGACAACATCCCCAAGCTGCTGAACTGCCTGCGCGACTGCAACGTGGCCATCCGCTGGCTGATGCTGCACACGGCCGAATCAGGTGGAACCCGGGACCCCACCCCACCCCACCCCGTCAGACCCCACCCCACCCCGTCAGACCCCATCCCCGGCCAGCCGTCTCCCCTCAGATACCGTTAATCATTTTAACAGCCACCCCCCTGGCCTTCCTGGAACCAGTCTTGGTTTTTCATCCCTCGCCAGAAGCTGACATGAGTTCCCGATACCTTTTGCCCTGTTCCCATGGAGATGAGCCCTCTGCTTTCCAGACTCTTCCACCACAGCTCCATATAGCTTTGCTTTACTCCTGTTTCTGGCTGGAGTTCTGGTCTAGGGCAGAATCCCAAGCATATTTAGTTGTTATCGGTCAGGACACTGTCAGTATGAAACATTATATCTAGCAGAATGTCGCCTGTAGGGTGTTTTCTGACTTCCTGCCCAACATGTTTGTGTTCTGTCGCCCAGCTTATGACCCAAACAACAAGAGATTGCGGCAAATCAAAGACCAGGTGATCAACGACTCCAAGTACAACTCCAAGATCCTCTTCCAGTTGCTGCTGGACACGGCCCAGTTCGAGTTTATCCTGAAGGAGGTCGGTGTGTCCTCTCGCGCTCCCGCTGCCGCGTGTTTTCTGTTCCGCTCCTAAACACGGCCTGTCCTGCTTTCTCTAGATGTTCAAGCAGATGCTCGCTGAGAAGCAGGTCAAATGGGAGAGCTACAAGAAGGAGGGTTCGGAGAGAATGACCGAGCTGGCCGAGGTTTTCTCTGGAGTTAAGCCCCTCACCCGGGTGGAGAAGAATGGTGAGGACTCAATGATGGGGTGTGCCCAGACCTCGGCCATTAGCCGCATGGCCAGGCAGGAGACCTACCCTAAAATGACCTTTTTCCAGGCCCAGGGGAGACGTTCTGCTAAGCGTCTAAGGGTTATGTGGGGAAACATTTCAATAGGTCGAGCTGCTAGCACACTTGAGGAATCACTGAGATACAGCCTTTGTATTCAAAGCAAAGTGTGACCTCGCCTCCCGGACGCCGCTTCTGGGAATTGTTTGGTAGTCAGACCTCTGTGCTTGCAGAGAACCTCCAGGCCTGGTTCCGGGAGATCTCAAAGCAGATCGAGTCCCTGAACTATGAGGACTCCACAGCTGCGGGGAGGAAGACCGTCCAACTGATCCAGGCCCTGGTGGAGGTAGCCACCTCGTCGTTCATGCTGTGATATGAAATGACCCTTTATTTGGGATTTTAAATAGGAACGAGGCCTTGGAGCATTTCTTTGGGGTTAAGCACCTTGCTCAAGGACCAACACCCTTGTTAGTTATGTGTTTAATGTTGTGGTTAAAATATTTTATTAGAGAAAAGTATATATTAGTGCAGCATTTCCCAGTCCGGTCTTCAAGGAGCTGGGGGAGGGTAAAAACGTGGGCCGTCTGTGGACCGAGGACCGGGTTGGGAAACATGACATGTGTGTTCGATGTGGGGAAAGGCTCCTTTCTCATGTTCAAATTTCTTTCCAGGTACAAGAATTCCACCAGCTGGAGTCCAACCTGCAGGTATGCCAGTTCTTGGCAGACACCCGCAAGTTCCTGCACCAGATGATCCGCACCATCAACATCAAGGAGGAGGTGCTGATCACCATGCAGATCGTGGGTGACCTCTCCTACGCCTGGCAGCTGATCGACAGGTAAAGGCACGCGGGGTCACGGGATCGTTCCTGCAGCGGGAAGCCACCGCTGACGCGTCTGGAGGACGCCGTGAATCGATCATTCTTTTTGCACCCCTTTTGTCTTCAGCTTCACGTCCATCATGCAGGAGAGCATCAGAGCGAATCCCTCCATGGTGACAAAACTCCGAGCGACATTCCTGAAGGTAACCTGCGACTTTGTGTTGTGTTTGTGTTCCATTCTGTACCAGTATATAGTAGAGCTGCATGTTGTCACATCGCGATCACAGTGATCACCAGGGCTTCAGATGACGAAACATATGTTTGGGCTGCAGCTAATGTGGTACCATACAGACATTTACTTACACCCTCAATTTGGTAAGCAGATTAGTAGTATGCCTGAAATACTAATAAAAGCGTATTAAGCATATTAAATGTGGCGTATCCTTGTTTAATTAATGTGTTGGACTTTAGACTCCAAAAAGTACCGCCACACCACCGACGTATTTTTTACCTTGTTTATCCACAATATCGCCTCTTTTGTTGCAGCTGTTGATATGTCGCTTTCGTCATCTCCAATTCAGTGCTTATCGCTGCCAGAACCATGTAGCGTGCTCCGCTAACCGAATTTAATAAACATAAGGATTTGCAGAATTTATACAGATTACTAACCAATGGCCGTCACAATATGCACCTCATTAATATTTTAGGCATTCTACTAATCTGCTTCCCAAAGTGTGGGTGTAAGTAAATGTCCGTATAGTACCAAAAAGCCGGCGTCCGGACGAATGTTTCAGCCGTTATCTAAAGCGGTGGTGATTATGTGGTATCGCGCAGCCCTGGTTTGTACTCTCTGTGTGCTGCTTCATGCTATATGCTGATCCCGCACTAACATGAGCAGAGGCTCTGCACTCACCCGCTGTCCTCTCTGCGCAGCTCGCCTCTGCCCTGGACCTGCCCTTGCTGCGCATCAACCAGGCCAACAGCCCAGACCTACTCAGTGTCTCGCAGTTCTACTCGGGGGAGCTGGTGGCCTATGTCAGGAAGGTACGCCAAAATACGTCACAGTGCCTATTTGGTAGCACACGTGCCTCTTGTATGGGGGGGGGGGGGGGGGGGGGTTGGGTTT
>JABFEB020000132.1:9973907-9985096 GCA_019775895.2 Stomatorhinus ivindoensis
TGTGTCAGGCTGCGAACACCTTAGCGTGGCCCCTGTGTCAGGCTGCAAACGCCTTCGTGTGGCCCCTGCGTCAGGCTGCGGGTGCCTTAGTGTGGCCCCTGCGTCAGGCTGCGAACACGTTTCTCACATGTACCATGCAAAGTGGAGACAGAGAGGCAGACAAAAAACCTGCCAAAAATGATGTAGCAGGTTCTTTTCTTTAGCCTATTATACAACGGAGAGAGTGAAACAACAAACTTTGTGACTTAGGGCATGATCAAATTTTAAAGAAGCAGTAATGGGTCCTGGAAGTGAACTCTGCCCCCACCCAACCCTCTTATCGACTTTCGAAGGCCTCCGGTCCACATTTCCCCACTCTGATATCACCACGACGGCTTCCAAGCGGAGAGTGAGAGCTCACCTGCGTCTCGCGGGTGAATGATTAACCATCATTTCTTCCTGGGTACAGCAGCTCTCTTTGCTCATTCTCTTCACCTTTTTCCTGAAGGGTGGGGTTAGGGGATTGGGCTGCAGGGCCCATCTGCCTCTGGTCCTGTCTGTCCACACCGAAAGGCCCCTTACTTTGGATTCGCTAAGCCTAACACGACCCCTTAAGCGATTCCCTGTCACTCGGGTCTGAACAAGACACATTATATCAATAGCAGGCAGTCCCAGCCAATCAGCACCTCATGGGGACTGGCGGGGGGGGGGTGGGAACGGAAAGCGGGTCCCTCATCTGACGGGCTCAGGTGGGGACAAATCAGCATCCAGCTGCCAACACGCAAATAGATTTGGAGCAGCTTGTGGAGCGCCTGTGCTCCTGTGTTCCTTCTCCCCAGAGGTCCCAGAGCAGACTACATGAGTGTTACGGGGAGTCAAGCGACTCGCCTAAAAGCCTGTGCTGCTGTGGGCCTCTGCACGTCTGTGGGATCCTGTGTGAAAAGCAAACACAGGGAATCTACACACATAAACGACGGATGTCCTGGAAGCCTCCCAGAATGATAGTGAAGCGGCCCAGAGTTGGAGTCTATCTGGCAGCCATCTGGCAAGGACCCAGGCGTTCTAAGCACGGGGTGGGGGTTAGGGTGGGGTAACATGTTTACAAACTCTGTAAACAAGCCAAGGGGGTTTATCTTTTGGGATAAAAAAAATTCTTATGCAGAGTTGTATGGTTTTACTGGCATTTATACTGGATGGGAAGAGTAGCCGGACAACAGCGCCCCCAGGGCCTGAACTGCCCCCCCCCCTCCCCCCCCCACATAACTCACATTAGCACAGTGCCACACACACAGCACACGGGTACCTCCGAAACTGGGGTATGTGGAGTACAGCATGTCTGTGTGCAGCATTATCACGACCCCCGTGCTGCGTCTCCGGCCGGTCGCCGGCCCCCCAGGGCCAGTAAAGGCCAGGCACTGGGGGACACTGGGCCGTCCCTTACCGTGTCATGGAGGCCACCGGATATTATTCTAATTAAAAAAAATGAAGGTCAGATGTAGAAAGAAAAGTGGCTATTTGCATTTTGATGTAAATTGGAGACCTTTAAGTTTAATGCCTGTTTTATGTTACAGATTTTAAACCGACTGCATTATATTTTAATTCCAAGAGTCTCCCGTATCATTATAAACTGCCAGAATGTCACTGTTGATGCACTTTGGTAACAAAAAGTGACCTGCCGACTGTGGTCCGCTACAAAAAAGGTGTGTGGGGGGGGTCCAGGTCCTGACGGAGGTGTGTGTGCAGGGGGGTCCTGTTTGATTACACTGAGTGAAAAGGCGGTTTCGCCATCAGAGAAACCTTTTGCAACAAGTAACATTACAAAAATCAATGTGTTTCTGTTGTCTACAAGCATCTGCACTCTGTGGTCAGCATATGCAGACCACGGGATTTCACATCACTTATCTTTTAATTTCCACCAGAGTGGAAAGTTTGGGTGGGGTCATCAAAACAAAAAAAAAATAGCAAGACAGGGATTCCCAAAGGAGGGGGCGGTGGATTCTTTTAAAATTGTTCTAAAGCAAGTATGTGACCTTGTAGGGTTTCTCAGGGGAGGGGGCTTGGCAGGAAGGGGGGGGGGGGAGTTGGCCACTGAACAAAGAAAAAAAGACTTTGATAAGGCTGAATTCTGAAACGGCACCCCCTCCCCTGCTACCAGTCCCCCCCCCCAGGCCTACAACACCATGGCATCACCTTCAGCTCTATGCCAGGGCGACGGCATTATGGAGACCACTTCATAACCTGAATGTCTTTGAATCAGACAGACTTTATTAAAATGCTTTTAAAAACGCCTTGTTTAGATAAATCTGCAGAGGGGCTAGATAGGTAAATAACTTCCTGCTCTTCTGATGTGTCTGGCCGCTTCCACCCTAAAGTCACCGCTTCCTGGGTTCCACCCTCCTATTGTTGAGCGACGTGGAGTCCGGAGGACGGGGAACCACAATAAACAACCACCGAAATAACAAGGCGATGTTTACCTGCAGCTCGCCACTCCGATCAGCCAAGGAAAACACAGGCAACACAATCTGACTCATAACTCAGGAGAAGAGCAGGTCCCACTCTGCCGTAAGATATGCCGGAACGTTTTAGTCTCCGCAGTATGATTGCCCTAATTCATTTCTTCTTCATTCCCAGTCTGCCTTGAACTGAATCAATCTCGGCAGCAGGATGCATCTCAAATTCAGATATTTTAATGAATAACCCCCCCAACTAAGAAACTATGTTCAGCAATTTAGTAGGAAAGTCGTTTCATGAAAGACAGATCATAACCACAATGTTTTGTGCTTGTCTGACAGCAGTTATTAACTGTTATGTAAAAATTCAATTGTTTTGATCTTTTCCTTTCTTCTCGTGATTTGGCTTGTTGTCTCGGGGTCACAAAGGGCCCCCAAACATATTTTCATTGAAGCCGACTTTGACTGGGGAGTGGGTGACAGTTGCTGGGTCATGGGTATGGAATAATACTATGCAATTAGACATAATTTTAGTGCTGCACTGTGCGGCAGTAAACAATGAATCAGAAGGGCTGTCTTTTAGGTTGTTAGGTGCGCTGGCTGTCCTTGGCTGGTGTCAGTACCATGCTGGGTCCTTGACTGTCTCCAGAGCTGAGGGATGTTGGCATGGCTTCAGCAAGGTGTTTGCCCCTCTGGGCACACCACCTACCAAGTCCTTACATTAACCCCCCCGTTACTTCCTCCACCTTGATTCTGTAGTGGCTGCGTATACCCATGTGTCCGATTGCTGTGGGAAGGTTCTGGAAGGTTATGCCAGGGCGGAGGCAGGTTCAGCTCTGTCTGGTAGGAAAAGTAGCGACCACAGCAAATACCACAATAATAAGCAGCACATTCCTACATAGGATTGGTGATTTGTGAGAAGGGGCCTCATTCCATGCAGACTGGAATACCTAAAGGAAAGGTGTTCGAGTGCCACAGGAGGAAATCCCACAGCAACACTCAGGGAATCAAAGTATGGAATCATAAATATGTACATGTATAAATAAAACCTTTGGTTGTGTATGAATCGACTGTAATGTTTTTGAAAATACGTAATGTATTCAGCATCCATTTTGCATAGGGTTGTTATGATGTGTGTTTAAATGCTGGTCAACTTAACCAATGGGAGAGAAGAATTTGATATTGGGGGAAACATATATATCAATGTAAAGTTATATTTCTTGGGGGGAAGGATGAATGAAGCCAAATTAAATATTGGGAGGGTACATGTCATCCCCGTTGCTACTGGTTCCTATGCCCCTGAATATAATATAATTTGCACAATTGTTCCCTGTGATTTATCTAGATAATTCATAGATGCCCAGAGTTTTATAGAGAGACAGCTTCCTACAATATTTCACCTATGTATGAATGACACTGGGGCCTTTTCTGGATGTCCCCGAATGTGCAGCTAATTGAGCAGGATGGGAGGGTCTGGACACACCACGCACTCACAGCACGCACAGTAAATCGGCACATGCTCTGTTTGCATTTCAGTCGCGGGTTATTACTGCAGCCCAGCGTCTGCACCAACAGGTTCTTTTTTAATGAGAATCTGTTGAGCTTTGATTGGAGCAGCAGGTACCTGGCGTCCAGTGCACACAACTACCTCGTTGTAGAGGCATTGGGAAGCGATTCTGGGATTTTCCAGGGGCTGGGGTGACTGACGAAGGCAGGTTCACGCCCGTAAATGTTCCTCGTTCCCGGGCAAACGGTGCTGGCAGCAGAAGATGGCGGTGTGCCTCGGGGCTGCCTGGGACGCACAGTGACACGGGGCAGTGCATTGACACCAGAATGAAGCCAGGCCTTGTGGGGCGACCCTAGTCCTCTCCCTTGGGCATGTGGCCGGTTCCTCGTAAGGGACGCCCAAACGGACAGTATCACACATATTGCAATTATGTTATATATTTCACCAAAATTATGTACTTCCATCTAATCAGCTAAGGAAAAAACAATTAAATATACTTGTGTGTTTGTATGTATGAGTGAGCAGAGCTTCTGGGTTTACATGTCAGCTAACAGTATCATACACATTATTCATTCTGGAGATTTCAATAACAGGGAGGGAAGTGTGCAAATTAAGCTTGAGGCGGGGATGGTCTCTGGGCCGATTCCCTTCCCACAGTGTGGCAATGACGGCAGACAGGCGTGAGAGTCGGTTAATTCCACACAAGAGTCTGAGAGAGGATCATTCCCATTATTTCCAGTTGAACTGTGGGCACCCGAGGCGAATCCCCACTGAAAAGGGCCGTTCGGGCGTCCATCCGCTGCCGAGTTAGAGACGGCAGAACATTAAGGGAATAATTTTCCGTATTATACCCCCTTTGCTTCCATCACAAAGCGCGAGTGTGTGAAGGGGGAGGCGCATTTTCCAATTAGCATAATTTGATTCAGTAGGTCTTTTTACTCTCATAAAACATCCCCAATTAGTCGTTTGAAGTCCAACAGAGATCCAGCCAGATACGAGCTGGAAAAGCTGTGATTCAGTCCAAAAGGATGGGGGGGGGGGGGCACTGTAGGTATCTGGTGACTGGGACAGTTTTATTATTTACTGTAGGTACTGGAACAGAATATAGGAGATTTAGGGAAATGTGACATTGCCTAAGGACACAGTGACTGGCTATATGTAGCTAGACAGTGCAGAAGAAAGCAATGGAAACCACATCTGTATGCTAATAAGTACAACAGTCAGTTTGAGTAAGACCTGTAGAAAGAGGAAATATTGGTCTCTGTGGGGAAGTTTGCATGGGAAATAAATTGCCTTTCTGCAAATGTGTATTCTGGCTCTCACAGATTGGCTGTCAGGCAGGCAGAGCAGGACAAGAGATGAAGGCTTCAGATCGGGGGGGCTGGTGATGGCTTCTCCTATGACCGGTTCTCCATCACCACAGTTACACAGGAGCCGTCCTGTTCCAAAAGCTGCTTTCATGCAAGGATGGAATTCGAAACAACAAAGAAAGATTTGCCAGTTCCTCTGGATGATTCTCTAGACTTTCATTGACCCAGTTCAGTGACATACTGGGAAAGTAACAACCAATATTGACTAATCTATTGTGATTATGAGCCAATGTAAATTCTATATCTTTATTTAGCAATATTAAACCAATGTTCCCCACTTTTAATTCAAAACACCTAGAATATTTAACACAGTGTATTACACTAGCCGACATCAAATTCGGTGAATAATATCAAATGATGTTTTTCTAACACCCTTCATAAACAAGCATTTTTAGCATATTTAGTTTAGCTCCAGCATATCTGGTTTTTCTGTGATGTCGACTTTTTTCATATACAATGCATCGTATACCTATAATGTCATTTTAATACCAGTCATATAAAATCACCAGTAACCTGTCATAGACTCATTTTTAGTACAAACTAGTCAGCAGGGTTTACTGACAGCTTGCAGTTACAGTATGTAAACTTACAGGTATGATGCTGCAGGTCCGCTGACGCCGACCTTAAGCTTTGTTAAAGTGAAGGAAGGTGAAGCTTTTCAGTACCAGGTCAGTGAATTTCCGGAAATCAGTGATGCTAGATTAAAGGTTGGAATTTTTGTTGGACAACAGATGAGAAGGTTGCTAAAGGATTAATTCATAAATTCTGTAAAGTCATTGATGGATTTCTCGGAAACAAGAAGTCATCCGACTATGAGGTTCATGTCAAGGATATGAGTACTATAAGCTATAAAGTTATAAAGCTATAAAGTTTTGGCTTTTTGTGGTGAACATACTTAGTTAATTGTAAAAATAATCACAGGATCAGTTCACACAAAACAATGTCCTTCTTTTCTGATTTCTTCAGAAAACTAGAATAAATTATTGTTGAGCAAGTATTGATTAATCAATTATTTAAAGCAACATAATTGAATGAGGGGTAAGAATGAAAGAATTCAAATAATTATTAATTGAACAAAATATGAATCATTGATTATTGTTCTTTCAAGTAAATTTTCAAGGGTGAAACATTTTTTTAGTCATTTTATGATTCACCTTCATATCGTTTGATTCAACTCAGCAAATGTACGTGGAATCCTCAATAAGGGCCTTTTTTTGAAAGCTTGACTGGTTAAAAATATGATTGGAGCTGGAACCAGTAGAGCCAGTGGGTCGTATGGATTTGAGTTGGACACTGCTGAGATTCAACAAGGTGACAACCTAAAAGTGTGACTCAACAATCCAGATGTCTAAAGCTGGTTAACAATTCTGTACCACCAGTCAACTGTCCTTTCTGGCACTTGGAAAACGTGCATTACATTCCGCTAAATGAAAACAGCCAGATCTCTCCATCACTGCACGATGTCAGCCATGGCAATGGTGTTATATGTAATGCAGTGAATGTCAGGCCATCACAGCAGTGTCACAGGGCGGTTATGGGCTAAAAAGCGCATGTCATTTGGGGTTGGGAAATCACTACAGAAATCTGGCCACCAAACTGGCAGCTTCTATGGTTCTGATATGTTCGAACGACGTCATGTGATATGATTAACACTTAATAAGAGCACATGCTGTCTAGTTGCCTTTCCATGATACGTTGATTCTGTGATTGCCCACAATGCGGGTAGGTGAGGTCCACCTTCGACAGGACGCCAATGCTCTGTAGGACTCTCAGTCATATCCGGCCACACAAATGAGCTGCATGTCTCAGGACAGTGGGGGGCGACCAAATCGCCCAGAGGGGACTTTTCTGATGAGCAGGAAGACGACAAGCAAGCCCAAGACAACAGTCCGGCATAGAAAACCACCAAATCCCCTCCGAAAAAAACGACATGCAGGAAATTCCTCAATCATCTCACGCAGGAAACACAGAAGAGCCCACAGCCGGTCGGGACTGGTTCAGACTTGCCTTGAGACCTCAACCGCAGCCGCATTCAGCCTTGGCTGCTAATAGATCTGATCAAAGCATCATTTTAATTCAAGATGGTTTTTTTTTTTACTGCTTCAAAAGTACAATGGAGATGTAATGCTGAAGAGCCAGACCTCATTAACCACTAGCATGTTGGTTACTGTGGTCTAGGTTAAAAAAGGTGCATCCTCTGTGACTATACTCAAACAATACTGCTGCATTCACACCCACATTTTAAAATATGAACAAGAAATGGAATTGTATAGCACAGTGTGTCCGTTGTAGCCTGCTGGAAAATGCAGTTCTCCATTAAGAACAGTATAAACAGTGTATAAAGAGGTCTTTATGTTGGGTCCTTGGATAAAGAGCACCAGCAGCTTGTTTTAAAAAAAACAAAACACACATATACGCCTCAGGTCTTGAACCACACTATAATGTGTTTGTCAGGACTATATTTACAGGGACCCAGCAATCTAAAGCACCATAAAATAGAAAAAAATGCGATACAGCTGCTCGAAAGAAGGTTTCACATGCAAATCTTCTCAAGAAACCTTCTGGTAGCAGTCAGATAGCAGATATATGCAAAATGCAGTCTGTGCAACCGGAAATTCTGCAGTTAAGTATAATGTGGGGCAGTTCAACCGAGGCTTCCTCCAATTCTTCAGCTCAGGCTTTCTCCAAAACACTGGCGGATCTGAGGGGCCTATAAGAGATCCTGATGGGAACAGAAACACTGGTACGGTGGGCAGTAAGGGACATAAATAACGGAGCAATGTCTCAATTCACTCACAGTTAATTCACACATATTTGACAGAAATAAAAGAGAAAATATATGAATCTGGCAGCAGAGGATATTAAGCAGGAGCTGCAGCGCTCACATCTCTCGTCCTTGGAGGCAGCATATATTTAATGCTTTCCATTTTCTGAGGAGAAAACCGGTAACCCTGTATTCCCATAAATCACAGGGCGCAGCCAGGAAAAAATGTAAAGCAATTAGAAAGCAACGTGTCGATGGAAGAGGTAGATAAATGGATCAGCTGACAGTCAAAAGTTTCCACGGCGACACCAGTGGACCCCGGTGGTCCTGGGCCCACCCGTTCAGCACTCACAGGGAGCGATGCAGTACAACAGGAACGATGGTGCCTGACAGATATGTACGTGCGTGGTTGGGTCAACCAGAGAAAATGTGCTGTTGATTTGCAAACAGATTATTTTTTTATTTCATTTTTTTTTTTGATTTGCTAGTTTGGTCTTAGGAATACTATGGATTGTTTAAAAGACAATTTAATAAATAAACAGTTGAGTCTGTAGTGTGATTTTGTGTCCCAGTGTCTGGCTCCACTATTGATCAAAAATATCAGGAACTAAAAGTGATGAAATATCTATACTGTCAGGCTTGCGGGTAAACGTGCCTGGATGCAGGCGGCGGGGAACAGGCAAGACGCTCGCAAGGCAGGATTATCCAAAATCGGGGTTTATTCCACAGACGAACAGGGTAAACGCCACGATACATCACAATGACAGATCTGGGGATACTAACTCAGACGCGGACTAAATACAACAGAATGACAGGGAACTAACAGGAAACAGAGGATCACAATCAGACGGATGAATGACAGGTGGTTTCCATTAGGGTAGAGACACGAGGTAATGAGGGGGCGTGGCACACAGGATCATGATATATACACCCAACCTGAAGCTGCTATTTATTACCTTTCTTGGTTGACATTGCAAACTTGACTTTGCACAGTAAACTCAATTGTGGCACCCAGTCCTAAATATTCACTGACATTTATATCCATCCAGACACTGAAATTTAAATTCAGTCACACTTATGTATTTCAACTGGCAAGCCTGAGCAAAGGATACCAAAGATTACTGTCAGACCGGCCAGGCGTGCACAGCATCGCGATCTGATATGCAGACACCGACCGTGAGCACGCAAGCACACATGCCAATTAGAAGCTTACGGCAATGTACATAATATTGAAACTAGCTATATAATTGAAAACAGCAGTTGGTTTCTGGAGTTGCTTCAAATTTGCCTGAAATGATTGTCGTCCAGTTATAGGCAATTCCAATAAATTTTGAAGACTTCGATAAAACACACAGTAATGAAGATCCACATTCAGATGTGTTTGTTTTCAGAGAAACACTTAAGCGATTATGGCTTCTGGCTGTGGGGCAAATATAGATTGTTCCGCAGTAAACACTAACAAAACAATAAGATGGTTAACAGGTGTTCAATTATCATTGTTTTTATCCTGATTATGGGTAATTAATGTTTCACTGTATAAACTACAAAAAGAAAAACAACAGATTATTACCCTTGTGCAGGGAAAAGCCACAGGAGGGTTAACGCTAGAATTTTGAAAGCTTTCTAACCTACAAACCAGCGTCATGTAACAAATGGAGGAATTAGAGGATGTGAACAAAGAAAAGTCACATCAAGCAGAAGTGCAACAACAGGACAGGTAAGGCAGGCGACGGCCCAGGGCCCCGAGCTGGGAGAGCGCCCCCCAAGGGTGGCTGATTACATGGCACATTGCTTTATTTACTCATGGGAGTTTCACTTACACAAAAATATTCTGAAGGCAGAAGAAAAAATGATTGGTTAACTCTCTGAGCCAATCAGACTGTAAAGAACGCGGGTGCAAGGAACTAGAGGATGCAGGACCAAGACATCTGATTGGTTGGTCCCACCTCCTCAAATAGTTAAATTCTCTTTGTTGATATTATTAATGTATATTTCATAAAATAAAGGTAATACATGTACCATGGAGGGAGAGTTGGAGGGCCCCATGGAATATTTTGCTTAGGGGCCCCGGAGTCCCTAACACCTTAGTGATTTAACATGTTTGTAGTATGAGAGCAGTCAAATAAACGCTCTTTCCATCTTGTCATGATGTGTATATATAAGCAGAACAGGCTGCGTGTCTGTTATTGCAAAGCATCAGACGTGCTACCGCTGAGTTTTGCAGCTTGGAAAGGGAGGGTAAATGCTTTTCGTCAGCAGCTGAAAAACACAGCGCTTAAACCGCTAACGTATCATGGGGGTTGGTGGGGGAGGGGGGGCTAGGAGAAAACATCATCATCTACAAGAATCAGTAAAACAGAAGCACAAGTCAGAGTGAAACACAAGCATTCGGCTGATATATAAGATAAACAGGAAAGGCAACTCAGTCCAAGCATGTTATTATAAATGCAGAAGTTGCGTAGGAATTTCTCAGGTCCGGAATCCACAGCTAGTTTTCAAGCAAAAACCGTTTATAACAACAGATGCCAGATGCTTAAAGCAGGGAGAGGGTCATGTGACTAGCATAACGCCCAGCAAACTTTACGGCCCAGTTCCATCGGTCGCACCGATGTCCATTCCTTTAGACGGTGGAGTTCATGCGGTGTGACTGCTCAACATCCTCAGCAATCAGCATATTATTTTGTTTGGTGTTCTGCAGAGGTGCTGTGCACAGCAGACCCCCCCCCCCCCCAAACTGATTTGAAGAAGAACAGACTCCTGGAATGTTCCAGGCGCCAGAGTGTAACGTCTTGCAAAATAGTTTTAAACCGACCATTAGCTGTATGCGTTGACATGTTTCACTGATAAAACTGGCAAGTTACCTGAATGAATTGGTCCTACAAAGAAAGGAAAGCAGATCGAAATCAAAGAGGAAACAAATGAGAGGGGAATCCTCATTTTCAGCCAGAATTGTGACACCAAAAGGGGACACGATGGGTATGAGCACAGAAGGTGTCATGGTAGATGGACTGCATTTATATAGCGCTTTATTTCAAAGCGCTGTACATTATGCCTCTCATTCACCCATTCATACACCCATTCACACACCGGTAGCAGAGGCTGCCATGCAAGGTGCCAAC
>JABFEB020000132.1:9985196-9999168 GCA_019775895.2 Stomatorhinus ivindoensis
TCAAGGACACTTTGATGGGGTCAGGAGGAACCAGGGCTTGAACCTGCAACCCTACAGTTGCCGAACGATAGTGCTACTTCCTGCGCCACGTCACAATATGTCATCATGTCACAATAACAGAACGAACTTCAGGCAGATCGGAATTCGTATTCACAGAGAAAGCATTGCATAAAGATCTGTAAGAAAGTTACAAATATCATGCCAATGGCAAGAAAAAAAATAATAACCAGTTGCCCAAAGTGGCAGTGAGTATTAAACTTTAAATAAGGATGTATATTTGCCAGAAATAGAAGGGCGCTTTTGTCTGCCTATCAGATGATAGGATAAATGAATTTTCCAAATACAGTGTGACCGAAGTTTCCGTAGCTGAATTCAGTTCGCCGTGATTTTGCTCTGAATGTTTAGGTTGTACATGGGTCTCGACCACACACAGCGTAGGTCTGCTTCTGTGAGAAGGCTCTACTCGATAAGAAACTTTCCCAGGTTGGACAGATAAACAACCGACAGAGCATATGTGGAGAGGTACCTGGTGTTCAGGTTCCTGGGTATTGAACTGGAGGATGACCTGACCTGGAGTGCCAAGGAGCTGCTGAAAAAGGTGCAGCAGAGACTGTATTTTCTGAGAATCCTCAGAATGAACCGTCTCCCCAAAAATCTACTCCTTGCCTTTTAAAAAGCTATGGACATTTTACATGATTCATCACATCCCGGTCAGTGTCTTTCAGCTCTTCATCACATCCTGATCACATCTCTTTCAGCTCTTCATCACATCCCGGTCACGGTCTCTTTCAGCTCTTCATCACATCCCGATCACATCTCTTTCAGTTCTTCATCACATCCCAGTCATGGTCTCTTTCAGCTCTTCATCACATCCCAATCACATCTCTTTCAGCTCTTCATCACATCCCAGTCATGGTCTCTTTCAGCTCTTCATCACAACCCAGTCATGGTCTCTTTCAGCTCTTCATCACATCCCAGTCACATCTCTTTCAGCTCTACATCACATACCAGTCATAGTCTCTTTCAGCTCATCACATCCCAGTCACATCTCTTTCAGCTCTACATCACATCCTGATCACGGTCACTTTCAGCTCCACATCACATCCTGATCACGGTCACTTTCAACTTTACATCACATCCTGATCACAGTCTCTTTCAGTTCTACATCACATCCTGATCACAGTCTCTTTCAGCTCTTGTCATCAGGAAATAGATACAGAACAATGAAAATCAAGACAAACCACCTAAAAAAAGGTTTTTTATCCAAAAGTGATCATGGCCTTAAAACTCTAAACAGAACTGTTAATTTTTATATTTCATAAGTACAATGTATATATCCAGTGCAATATGTATATTTTTATTACTCATGCCTCTCATTGAGTCACCTGCACTTTCTCAATTCTATTATCTTATGTTAGCTTATGTTTTCTGGTCTTTACATTAAGGGAAAGTGCAACATAATACCATTTTTTCCCTCAGGAAATAGGAAATGCTACAGATTTCCCCTGTGAAAGTGAACATACTGGGTAAAAATCTACACGGAACACAGTCCATTTAAGTTGAATCCAAGAACGGATACCACTGAAATTTAAAAACAAGCGGAAATCCTAATTAGTACATTAAAATGAATTCAATTCTGCGTAATTAAACATTATTTAAATATTACATTGATTTATGTCTTGTGCAATAATGTTGGTCTAAAAAACCCATCTGATGATCACAGACCTAAGATTAGAAAAAATAAATGCAAAAATGACTGCATGGTCATAATTGACAGAACGTAAAGTTTATACGCAGTATAACAAGTTAAAAATAAACAAGTCATTCTTTGTTAGTTCTCTCATTCCAGTTAAATACTTCCATAAAGAATAATGTACAGTGGCTTTGTCTGTTTTCTAAACCAAAGGCACTTGAACCAGTGCAGCTCACCGTAAGTCAGACCATTTTCTGAGCAGACTCTGGCTGACAGCACTGGAACACAGAAATGTCCTCTCACCTAACATTTTAATTACAGACTGTACAAAGGATCCTTCACAAGCAACATGATTATAACCAGTGAAGAAAATAATTAACCAAACCCCACCCCCCACCACAATCAAGCGGAGGGGCACACTCCGAAGGCCCGACTTTGAGAGCACCTGGCGAGGTGGTCCCACAAGTCACCTTGAACCACCTGTTGATCACTGGCAACTAGATGATCTACGACCGAAAGGATCCGTCGGACATGCGATAGCAGATCGTGTTCTGTGAATTACGAACCTACGGGGCAAAGTCAGCGAGACCTTTTCCCAGCATAAACACGTAGTGGAACAGGAAAGCAGAGCCATGGCTCTCTGTGATATGTTTATTATCAGGTCTAAATTACTTTATTAAAGCACTTAAGTCACACACCCTGAGAGCAGGTGCTAAAACGGCACAGCACGTCTGAAGAGCGGGTTTCAGGGCGCTTAACTATTGTACAAGTTTGAGGTATATCGCACCACCCTGCCCATCTGACTAAATTAACTGGATTAAATTAGTCCTTGGGTAAGCAAACAAGATGTGCTGGGGAAATAGGTGGAGGTTCCAAATGGGAGTTCTGGGACTTATTGCTGGAGATATATAGGCCTATATATAATTTTAAGTGTATAAGGCATTTATTTCAGTGCATCTGCTTCTTAATGATAAAGTCCAGAACATGAATTCTTCGAACAATTTATTAGTCGATTAAAGTGCTCTAAGCAGTGCCAGTGAAAAGTAACAACAGACTGAGTAAAACTATAAAAGGAGCGGAGATTAAAATTATGTAATATTAAGGAACACGGTGAATTCACGTTTACGATGTCTCCTCTTCAAGACCATCGTGTTTTCTAAGAGTTACGGACGGTAAATCCCGTTTGCTTCGTCAGAGTAAGGGGTGTGTGTTTCATTCTTGCTTTTGTCACAGCATAAAAAACGCATTTAATACGGATGTAAGATACCCGTAACTAATAAGGAGTATTGTGAGTTTTGCGAGTATTTGCACAAGTAACCATGTGCGCTGCTTGCTTTATTTATAATTGACTGATCTGAACCAATCAGCGACTAGTTTCATTATGACACTGGCTGTGCCATAATTTTAATAAAAAATGTTTACACATGACTTCAGGGCTTTTCAGAAGTCCCGTTGTCTTGTCCTAATTCATGTCATTAAATCTTAGTTTCTCCCCCACCGTCCTCCGGTTTTAATCCATCAGTTGGTACCCTGTTCGTGCCTCGTTTCATCCGTACAGTTTAGATGGTTTTCCAGCTCTTGGACCACAGCAGTTTTCCCTATTTGATCGTTCCTGCGCTTCTCCATGATCAGATCCTCCAAACTCTGAAACTCCAGCACATGGCTCTTTTTCTCGGATAGTTGTATTTTTAACCTGTACGGTTGCTTGCCGATGCGTATCTCGCCGCCGATTTTGAACTCGCGTTTCCCGAACCGGCACCAGGCGGCGAAGCACTCCGAGTTCCTCCAGCTAAGCTCCTTGGCCCCCACCTGCTCCATGGCGTTCTGCACCACCACGTCCGGACTCAGGGGCTTAAACCTGTACAATTCGTTCACGATCCTGCCCCGTCTGCCTTGACTAGCGTCCGTCAGGAAACTGTTCTTTATCTCGGCTCTGTGCAGGTGGACAACCTGAAAGTCTCCCACATACACGGCCCAGTGCGGATACTGGCCCGTCGCTACCAACTCCAACACGTCGCCCGGCTTGCACTTATTCAGCAGGTTTTCCGGGGAGTAAGTGCTCCAGTCCCCGGTCTTTGAGCTCCTTTCGTAGACGCAGTCGTCCCGGTAATAGACGGCGCACTCCACCTCGTTGCGCCCGTCATACTGCGCCTCTTCCTCGTTGCGCTCCCTGTCCGTTTCCCCTACGTTATCCTCCAGGTCGTCGTCGTCGCTGGAGAAGATGTAGGACACCCCGATCCGCGGAGCGTCCTCCTCGGTGTCCAGCCCGTTCGGATCCGCTGTCGGAACTTCTGCGTAACTTAAATGAGTCAGTTTCTCGACCTGGTTGCCCATTGCAAGCCCGCTGGTAGCCGATACGACCGAGGGGGAAGGGGGCAGGGAAATGACGCGGTTCCACCTGTTCAAGGCAGGCTGTAAAAAGCGCTCTTGAAAACGCAACACGTAATATGACCTGGGCACGTCTAATTCCTTCGCGCTATAGGATTACAACACATGGTCTACTGTCGGCATCATTTAAATATAAGGATCCGAAGATGTCGACGTCCGACCTGCCGAAAAGAAACAAAAAGACATCGTTCAAGTGCCGCTTAACACAATGCGATCATTAGCAAAATCCAAGGAAAGCCGACTAGCATATTCCGGCCAGGTGTGTTACACCTGATACAGCCAGCATATCCCACACACGCAGGCAGCGTTAAACTTACCCCGAAGCGTAATATTACATAGCCAGAGCGAAGGAAGGGGGATCGGTGATCATCGAAGGCAAACAACTACTTTTTGTTTATTTATTTTTTCTCCCCTAGCAAGCGCTCAGTTAAAGTATCACAGCGGTCAGGCAGGTATAGCAGCGTTCGGTACAAGCGCGACTCCCACAGAGCTGCGCGACTCGACAGAGCGGTAATTAGACGGGACTGCAGGTTTAAAGGGACAGCGCGCTTTTATTCTCCGTCCCGGCGCAGGCAAAATCGAAAGTACGCTCAGGCCAACAAGTCACTTCTGTGAGTGAAAAATAGCAATAACTGCAACTATAAATACATGCCGTTGTGGTCGTACCAAAGGTGTTCTTTCATTTCTGCTTTTGCCGGGTATGGTACGTAATTAATGTTTGAGCATTCTGAATTCCAGAGGTATGATACACACAGGCTCATGTGTTCACATGGCAGGATGTGGTTTGTTCCAAGCTGCAATTTTCTGACTCGCGTGCTAATTGCAAATAAAGGTGATGTGGAAAGTGGTGTATTGGTTGCTACAGAGATTTTCATGAAGATATAAACGATTGATAAATGAACACCAAGAATGACCAATCCCGGAAGCAATGGGCACGAGGCAGGGAACAACCCTGGATGGGGGGCCAGCCCATCACAGGGCACACTCACACACCATTCACACACACAGGCACACCTACGGGCAATTTAGCAACTGAGAGATGGTGTTGTGATTATCCAAAAACATTATTAAACTTGCACTCTAGTAAAGGGGGAGGGGGGCACCTCTGTAACCACAGTGTGACACATCTGTTAGGTCGTATTTGAGTCACATTGGCTTAAAACTAAAACTGTAGCAAACGGATCCGCTGCAGGGCCTTCATCCGCTCCATGGGCACAAACTCCTGAAACTAGAGACTGAACTTCTGTTAAATTAGCGGCCAATGTATAAACAAACGGGATCCTGTTTTAATTGTTTGGCTAAAATGTACTGTCAGAAATAGACAGAGGGTGGCATGGTTGTCAAGAATATATACTTGAAGTCTCCAAGGTACACACTCACGAAGGGTTTCTGAGGTCGTACTCTATAGAAATATTGGTGAAACAGCTCGGTCCAATAGACTTGCACTAGTATAAATGCGCAGATTTGAAGTCATTGCATTTTTCTGAAACTGTTGGCTAGGTAACGAATTAAGAAATTAGAAATAATCAGATTTGAACTCATATGCAGTCATTTAAAAAAAAACTTTGCCTGCTCATTGCAGAAATTGTATGCAAATTTAACCCAAAACGATAGATCTGGACACTGTAACATTAATTTTAAATGTTGTTAAACCTTTTACAGGAAATGTGCATGTAAGCTTCACATTTCATAAAAGCAGCACATGTGGAGCGCAGGCACATTTTTAACCAGGTCACTCTAGGTTAAGGTTAGGTTACCTCAGTATCTTGCCTTTAAAAAATTATGACTCACAGCCAGTTCTGTGTGGGTAGTTAAGGCAGATGTGTGGTTTCCTATCTCCATGGAAAAACTGTGATAGCAAAGGCAACTAGACGGTTTTGTTTTTGCCGCAGTCTTAACTAACAGGAAATGGTGCAAAACGTAAAAATTTGTTGCAGAATGCCCGTGGGTATCCTGAAGACTTAGACTGTGGCCGCTTCGTTGGGTCACCTAGCACGCTTGGTTTTTGTGGGTCTATGTTTGTGGCATCTAGTTTCATCCACGCCTGTCACTCTGTCTTGATTAATTTATACCGTGAGGAATGGCATACCTAGGATGGTTGATCCATACGATATCACGATTAACGTTAATTCTCCCCGTGAATGCAGCCGTGGGCTCCGCCCCTTTTCCCCATCAACATGTCTGCTGGCTTCTGTCATGTCTGCTGTCACTGTAGAGACCCTGATCAGCAGGTGTGTGACAGGCCTGTGGTCCAGTTCCTAAAGACGTCCCGTCTAGGCTGCCCTCCATCTGCTTCTCAACTACAATGGTGCGGGTGTATTCATCGCTACCGCCGCTCTCTCAGCTTAAGAACAGCGAGGATCTCTTTTCTGTTTTATTTGTATAATACATCTCACTCTGTCTCATTATCCCCAGTGTATGACCGGCTTAATCATGTTTTCATGAAATTGACGATTAAGGTTCTAATCTTGTTTCGTTATGCGAGTCAGAATGTTCTTCTAAATCCGCATAAGCCAGATTGTCAGGCAGACACCACAGACAAAACAGCTATGCCACGTTAACGGCCTGTGGCTGTCAGGCTGAAACCATTCTTGTTTTCAAGCAACCAGACAACTCCATTTTCTCAGTGCAGGAAGTCCGAGCACTTACTTCAATGACACGCCTTTTTCTTTAATCCCCATGTTGCATAAGATGCATTTTACTGACATATTATCTCATCACCTCTTCAAAATATGACATAATTTCCTCTGAGCTTGAGTTGAGTGCCACCACGCACTTCCTGTAGCTGCTCTGTGCGTGCGTGACGTA
This sequence comes from Stomatorhinus ivindoensis, assembly GCA_019775895.2. NCBI lineage: Eukaryota > Metazoa > Chordata > Actinopteri > Osteoglossiformes > Mormyridae > Stomatorhinus > Stomatorhinus ivindoensis. Next base: position 9,992,086 of record JABFEB020000132.1, read on the forward strand.
TGAACTTACGTCAGTCATAGAATGTTTTCCCAAACTCACGTATGTGACGCAGGTATACTTGTAGTAGTATATGGCGTTGCATGAATTTAAACAAATCATAGACAATGTGGTGTAATTTCAGAAAATGTGGTGTTTTTAAGTTTGTACGCTATAGCAGTCTAAGAGGCCTTCAAATTTCCTTTTCAGATTCCCCGCACCCCCCATGTCTCTTCCTTGAAAGTCATCCGGATCCCCCATTGGTCGATGGTGCATAACATTTACAGTGAGGTGGGCTGGTCTTTTACTGCCCTTGCCAAAAGCATATAATTTTAAATATATCTTCCAGGGGTGGGAGAACTGTGCAATTCTGTGTCACGCATGACTCTTTATCTCATCAGACCTGCGGTTGTGAATGTGAACTTCCTGGCTCATCGTGCTTTCGGGGGCTTAGAGTAGATGTTTAAACTTTTCCCGGCGATCCAGTTGTGTGGCATTCGTGTTTTTCCTGCGTAACGTGACAGGTCAGCACTGGGTTGCCCCTGGTTACAGTGGTGGCTGAGATCCAAATTAACACGTACAGCCAGCCCTGTTCATGTTGTCTGGTTTTCTTGTAGCTAAAAGTAAATGTGAAAAAAAAGTTTCACACTGGCAATGATGTACTAGCCGTCTTTAAATTTAATAATAGGGTTTTTATGTTGAAGTATTGAAACATTTAAAAATATTTCCCCGTTTTTGTACTGCAACTTTGTATTAGATGATGTGATAGAAAGAAGATGGATGGATGCACTTTATTCTTGTTGTCCACAGTAGCATTATGCAGTCAGCAGTCTTTAATCCAGCTGGGGGTTCTGAGTTCCAATTATTATTTATTTGTCATTTTTGAAAATGCTGTTGGTCACTTCAGGGCAGAAACTGGGCTAGTTGAAGGTGTCTGGGCATTTCCTGTGCTCTCACTCACAGGGAATAACTTTTAGGTATTTATGACCTGACATTTCAGCATCTGCCTCGACATTTCACTCAACCTTGAGCCGGAAGGCCCTCGAGGCCCTGAGCTGGGTCCCTGTACTGTCGCTCACTTCCTGGACCTGTGTTTTCTGCCAGGCCGACGCATATCTTCAGCCTCCGCATGATTCAGACAAACCGTCAGGGCCTGGAAACTGGAGCTCCAGGTGAAGCATGGGTAACTTGTGACCCCGGTTAACCATAATCCCTTCTAATATTTCAGAAGCCCTTACAAATGTCACAGAGAGAGGCCTGGACAAAGGCAGCTGGGCCAGACCCACCACAAGTAAACAAAATAAATTAGCTGGAGTGCGCTTCTTGTTTTCAAACCATTTGCTTTGGTTACATCAGAAGAATTTTAAGCAGCTAACAGTAAAGCCCCTTAAGGGCCCCTTTCACTCTGAATTTGTGATGGGGCCACTCTGCAGCGTTCATGGGCTGTGCTAATTATGCCTTTGGCCTGTGTCTACCTGGTTATAAAGGACCCAACAAAGGGGGGTTGTTTGAAATATGTATAAATCCCAGGATTTCCAGAAGCTTCTGGAGCTGTAGAGTATGGTACTAGGGAGTAGATTTTTGGAGGGGGGGGGGAGTGCTTAACTGGGCAGGCTAAACAGCACGGCCTGTCGATCAGACTCCCAGTGGGCTTTGCAAATGGCCCACAATGCAGTGGGGCACTAGTGTTTTTTTAATTTATTTCTTTTTCTGTTCTTTGCCAGGTCACTGGTTTCTTAAGGCTAATAATGAGGATTCATCAGCCAGGCAGAGTGAAATACCTTTGTGTGGAATAAGGCTGGAATGATTTGGCCTCAGCTGCTGCCTGGTGACGGTCAGACTCTGTGAGGCGTGCAGATCTGCTGGCTCGGCGGAAGGAGGAATCCGAAGTCTGACTCTCTTTGATCACGATAGACGTGATATGCAGGAACCTTTGGCCTGCTGCCTCTCAGGGAGAGAGAAGTATGGGTGGGTCCTTGTCATCGAAGTGGCCTCTTCCTTGAAGATCCTGCACTCATCATGTCGTTGCTCTGTTGTTCTGGAGGACATCCAGCCAGCCGCCAGCCTCTGTCTCACGCACACGTCCCCTCTCCCCACCACCTGCAGGATACAAACATGGCGGAAAGGGAATCGCCACCCTATGAACCCCAGTGGGGTGTTATCCTGATGAACTGCTCTAGACTAACGGACTGGAAATCGCTGTCGGTGGAGAAGGCCACCTCGCACTCTGTGTCACTGTGTCTCCACAACAGGGTGGAGTAGCTCCTGCTAAAGTCATCTGGAATCCCCCATTGGGTCGGGGGTTGCACTCTTCCGGGGGAGGGGGGGGGGTTCCAGACAATAGCCCCTCCCCTCCCACTCAGAATCAAGCGCCAGTCCCAGCATTAAAGTCATTCTAAAGTGTCGAGATAATGGAAGATCCTGAAAGTCCAAGCTGATGTTTCTTTCTCTGGGTTGAATTTGGAATAGTCTCAGTGTGGCATAGAGGGAGCCCTGCTGTTATTGTTTTAGGCAAAGAAAGGAAAAGCCTTACTGAGCTACTGAATAGATCAAACGGCAGTTTCCCTCCGTAATACTGCAGTATCCCGGTGATTCATGAATATATTTTCGATGCTAAGACTCAGGGGGGTGGGAGCACAAAATGTAGCAAATGTACCGGACATGGAGAATCCAGAATACAAGCTGAGAACATTACCTTTGGGGGGGGGCGTGGGTTACGCCCACCTTCTGGAAGGGAGTTTCTGTTCTGCCTTGAAACCTTTTTAACACGTGGAAAAATAAAAAGTTCTCACTGTGAAATGTCAATGGTTAAAAAAATGCAAAACAATTTGCCTCAATAAGGTCACAAGTTACATTCAAGGGGAAATATTACATTTCAGAAAGAAATTCTATTTAACCAGATGCATCCTCACCCATAAATGTATGTGTGGGGGGGCAAATCCCACTCCCACGCTGTTACTCTGCATGCTGTGTGCTCTTCCTGTCTTTACACAAATTTATACTGGGTGCTCTGGTGTCCTCCCAGGTCGGTGACTTATTTCCGCTGAGGTGTGTGTATGTGCTCTGTGATGAACTTGCATACTGTCTAGACTGTCCCTTGTATCTTGCACAGTGAATAGCTACTGGCCATCCGTGACCCGCACTGGATAAATGGCTATAGACAGATGGATGGATGGATGGATGGATGGATGGATGGACGAACAGATGGATGAATGGATGGATGGATATATGTATAATGTTGAAAAACTCACAATAAGGTAAGTGTGATGGGTGCGGCCTGCTATTAAGTGACTGGGAAGTAGATGTCTGCATGCAATCCAGCATGTCATCCACACCACAGCCACTTCAAGATGAGAAAGGAGTGGACAGATCCTTCCGGACTCGGTGTCTCCTTGGCGTCCATACTTCCCTTCTGAGGGCCTCATCTGCACAGAGCTGCGACGGCAGAACAACAGGCTCCCAGTGAAACACAAAGAGTTCGCCGTCGTCAGGCCGCTCCTGGGGGAGTGAGACGCCGAATCTACCTGAGGAGGATTCCTCTGCCTATTCTCCCGCTCTCCCTCTGCGGAGATTTTCATAAAACGCGTAAAGGACTTGTGGCATGTGGGCTTATTTTTGTGGCACCATCAAAGAGACTGGAAATACAGTCCAAACGCAGCTTGAAATTGTAAAAGCGGTTATGGCGGTAAGACCCAGCCAAAGGGGAAAGGAGAATTTAAGGACGCCCACGGCGTGGCGAATAAAAGAGGCAGGAGCTGGACGCTTAGGCGCGGAGTTTGTGAAAGCCTGGGGGGCGAGAGCTTTTTATTACCTCCAACCGCAGCGGGATCTGAGCAACCTTATTGGTCTGGAGAGGCTCTCCTTCAGCCCAAGTTGCTCCTCGCTTGTCTGACTTACCCGGTTAATGGAGGACTGCTGGGGGTCGAGCTGAGTTTTAAACTGGGATAGTGGGGTCAGGGCTCAGGTAGCCTCACACCGAAACGGCAATTAAACGCCTTTCCTGTGTATCAGCTGTACGGAGATTCCCTCCCCCCTCTTTATGTGCCGCAAACACATTCTAGCAACCCCTTCCTGAGAAGCTTTGCGTGGGTCTGCAGTTGTTGGGGCGGGGGGGGGGGGGGCGTTGATCGAGATGTTTGTGTGAGCTTAGCGGAGCCCAGCAGAGCTGGCAGCCCCGAATGCGTTGCCAAAGAATGCAGAAAGGGAAAAACAGCGGAGAAGCACAAACGCAAGGCCACATATCGTGCACGTCCATCTGTTGTAGTTGCACAATAGATGGTCTTTGCTGGATACTCCCACACATTTGAAGAATTTTACCAATTATAAACCTGGCCACACAGTGCCACCTGCTGGTTGGGGTAATTATGCACTAGTAAGGAGCAATGATCGTATATTTTACCTACTTTTATGTAGCAGATACTTTTATCCAAGTGACACACATTTTTGTATTATTTTAGAAAACTGGGTCAGACAGTCCCTAGAGCAATTAGGGGTTAAAGGCCTGGCGAGGGGGGGGGGGGGGGCAATGGTGACATCACTCTGCCAACCTTCGGATTCAAACCAGCAATCTTTGTACCGTCTCCTCTTTTTTTATTTATTTTTAATTGGGCATGAAGATGGCAGCAGTTTTACAGTGAATGGCTCATTGCTTCATTAATTCACACGGCGTCTCCTGGGAAAGGCCCCCGCCAACATGTTTTTGCCAGCAGGTGGCTTCTTAGGTTACACATATTTTTTAAATTTCGATCATAAAATACTTAACTTGCTACAGAAACAAAAAAAGTCATTGTACGCCTTGCTCATTCCCGTCAGCACAGAGCATTCTTGGCTAATGGAGCTGTCTTGGTAAACAGAGCAGCACAATGAGCTTGTGTGGTAGCAGGTAAATGCTCCAATGGGCCGTGTTCTAGTCAGCTGAGCAGGAATGGAGGTTTGCCGGCTCTCAGTGGGATGCTTATGGGTCATAGTCCAGTTAGAAATTGCGGCTTTTCACGTGGGAAAGAACCCACACTCTACTGGAAGGGTCTGGAACAGAAAGGACATGGATTTTTCTGCTGGCTGGGGTTTGAATTAGAGGACAGAGTCATCTTCCTCCTTTGGGGGGGGGGGGGATGCAGCTGGGCAGTTCTGAGGGAGGGAGACACTCTTCCTCAGAGGAAGGGATCCAAAGAAAATATCAAAGGATCTGCTCACCAGGCAAGATGTGAAAAACCTTAAAATAACCAATAGGAAATTATTCTGTTTTACCTTTTTTATGCTAATGAGACACCAAGACCACTCAAAGATGTGTCGATGTGGAGAAGGTGTGTGATTTCAGCTCTCTGACATAGTTTAAAACTCTCCAGACCTTCATTGAGGGTTTAAAGACGCGGGAGATGTTTCCAGCTCAACAACAGCTTTCAATGGAAATCACTTTCTGCCATTATACCCAGAGGCATCCCTCTGTAGATACCACCTCCGCTTAATGGTATTCAGCACCCGACTCTGGTTTCCTCACTGCCTCTCTTGGCTGCCTGGACATCCCAGTAATAGGGACAGTGTCCTTCCTGCTAAGCCAATGCACATTTTTACACCAAAACGGGCCGATTGGTATATAGCAGAGTAGCAGCAATGGAGTTTTCATACTTCCCCAGTGGAAAAAAGTATGTCGGATGCAGTGAAATACCACAGTTGGAAATGCCTGCTGTAAATTAGGAGCTAAACATTTTTTCTTCAGACCGATAACTTCACCCAGTGGCTGTTGTGCACGCACTGCTGAGCAATGACTAATGAGGAATAAATTGCTAGCAAAATAAACATGCAAATAATAATAATAGTATTGGCTGGTGAAAGGTATTATTTGCTGCCGTTAATTGTGTATGCTAAGCAAACAAAAGGAGAAAGCAATGGTGATATATTTCTGAGAAAATGTCTGGACGGCAGAGCCACAGCACAGGGTGCGCTGGGAGCAGAACCCAGGCTTTTATTTCTTCAGGCTGAATGTGAAGTGGAGAGAATGAACGCTGAGAATGGAAGCTGATAATGGACGCTGAGAATGGACACTGATAATGGACGTTGATATTGGACACTGATAATGGACACTGATAATGGACACTGATAATGGACGCTGAGAATGGACACTGGTAATGGACGTTGATAATGGACACTGAGAATGGACACTGATAATGGACGTTGATAATGGACGCTGAGAATGGACACTGGTAATGGACGTTGATAATGGACGCTGAGAATGGACACTGATAATGCACGCTGAGAATGGACACTGATAATGGACGCTGAGAATGGACACTGATAATGGACGTTGATAATGGACACTGATAATGGACGGTGAGAATGGACACTGGTAATGGACGTTGATAATGGACGCTGAGAATGGACACTGATAATGGACATTGATAATGGACGCTGAGAATGGACACTGATAATGGACGCTGATAAAGGATGCTGAGAATGGACACAGATAATGGACGCTGATAATGGACACTGAGAATGGACATTAATAATGGATGCTGAGAATGGACACTGATAATGGACGCTGAGAATGGACACTGATAATGGACATTGATAATGGACGCTGAGAATGGACACTGATAATGGACATTGATAATGGACGCTGAGAATGGACACTGATAATGGACGCTGATAAAGGATGCTGAGAATGGACACAGATAATGGACGCTGATAATGGACACTGAGAATGGACACTGGTAATGGACGCTGAGAATGGACACTGATAATGGACGCTGAGAATGGATGCTTATAATGGATGCTGATAATGGACGCTGAGAATGGATGCTTATAATGGACGCTAATAATGGACACTGAGACCTGCTTAGCAAACAAAACATCCCAGAATAACAAATGCAAACTTGCTGATCTGGAGCTCCACAATGTACTTATGGAGAAGCATTACTCTCTTTTCTGCATTGAGAGCTTGTTTTCACTGATTGTGATTGCAATATGTTCTGTTACTCCATATTCTTTAATAAAAAGATAAGACTAAAGTAATACACTCATACAGACAGAACTGAAAATGAAAGAGGTGGTATGAACTTAGGCACCCAGGGATGATTACCCATTTTGTGCTCCTGAGAAAGTGACACTGGG
>JABFEB020000132.1:9999190-10010591 GCA_019775895.2 Stomatorhinus ivindoensis
GATCCAGGTGGTTGTGGACTGCAGTCTTTGGGTAGGGTTTAGTCACTTTGCTGCAGTGGAATCCATCAATTTTTGCCCCATGAATATTTTGCTGATAATGATGTCCGGCAGGTTTGATCTTGGAAAACAGATTATTTGCTGATATGACCATCTGGACCGAAGCACAAAAAATGATATAGACAGAGATCTGGTTACAGTGGTCACTGTGGTCATGGTCTGATTGTGCCCGCAAGTTCAAAAGGTCTACAACCCTACATAAAACTCCACCCCAGTAACATGGATGATAAAGCAGCTCTTTTAAATGATAGAGGTCAGGTCCACTGTGACTTTCATGAGCTTCCATTAGTATCATTAGTATACATAACAGGGAGCCTAAGATCAGTGATGGGAAGTAAAATCCTTTGTGGCCCACCTGGTGTAAGGAATAATTCTAGAACTTTCCCCAACTGAATAAGACCAAAGCTTTACAAGAACATAACTGAACTGATGTATTTGACAAGCACAATTACTGTAATATTTGTATTTTAATGTTGTATGTTAACCAAATTTATTTTTATTTGTTGTCATAATCCCTGAAACTCATCGAGGCAGATTAATTGTTAATTGTTGCACATTATTTAATTGTTCAGTTGGCATAGCTAATGATTGCTCTGCACCTGTCATAATTATTTTGGTTGAGTTAATGTGTTTGAAGCTCAGTCTTGCTTGTATCTCCTTGTCTGGCTCCCCCACCTTCCTGTTTAAAAGCTGCTGGATCTTGGCATCACTTTCCGGGCCTGAGGACTGAGCATTGGCCAGCTCCCCTTTGCACACTGGGGATGCGTGATGCTTCTCTTACCGCGCCCCTACCCCGACATTCTGCTGGCAGTCGTGAAAGTCTGTCCTGAAATCCAGACCAGGAGTTTGTTTCAACCAACCCTTTGTGACTGTGTGTGCATTCGACTTCATGCGGCCGCTTACAGCAATGGCTTAAAGCAATGCATTCTGGTCGAGACGCAATGCATCACGGTTAGATTTTTTTGTCCGCAAAACGTCATGACGCGTCACCATGTCACATGGTACAACAACCTCTCGAGAGCAAGACGACTTAAGACAGATCGCACAGCACCTCTCAGCCGGCTGCACAAACCAGAATGGCCTCCGTGACGACGCACCTTTGCCCTTATTGGCTGAAGAACGTGACATTTGTATGACGTTTGTATCCCAGGATGTTCCAATGCGTTATCTGCTATTTCTCCCGAAAAGCACATGAAGCACTGAGAACTGGTTTTCAGTTAATTTCGCTGGTAAAATAAAGTTTAAATAAATGACATAAATGCTCTAATAGTACACATAAGTTAATGGTTTATTTATAGTTAGTTACTGTAATGTTGTGCTGCTTTATTTGTCGTCTAGTCCATGAAGAAGGCTGTATGTTTGTATTTGTTTTATTAAAACATTTATTAGACAATGGGAGACCAGTTAAAACGATTATAGTTATAACTACCACATCATCTACTCTGCCTCCTGTTTTAATTCTGCCAGCACCATCTGCGCCCCCAAGACCCACTGCTGCAACCCCACCTGTGCCCCTGAACCCTGCCATTCGCTTTCATCCACCAGCAGCATGCTCAGCGGGCCCCAGCACTGTGGAATCAAACCAGGACATTTCTGAGTCACAAACAGGTATAGTGCCAATTAGAAAAATCACAATTAAATTTTACACTGTGAAATGACAGTACAATCTTTTTCCTCCCAGAAATGAAACACCGGCTTGCACTTCTTGCAGCAATAAAAAAAAAAAAAACGAATAAGTTAGCTTTTTATAAACAAGTCCATAAAGACATGTTACAAATGGACCACAAATGCTCAGTGGAGCAGATAAGGAAGAAAATTTGTAACAGGTTGGCGACCTACAAAAGGGACAAAGACAGATGTCAGACCACTGGAGAGGCAAGAATCAACTGGAACTATTACACAGTAAGTAGAGTAATCTTTACCAGTCTTGATATTAATGTTAACATTATGCCATTTTAACTGTATACTACTAATTCGGTTTCGTAGTATCAACAATCACTACAGAATTTCTAGGTAATGTCACTTTCTGGACTTCAACCTGACTTTGTTTCCACAGATTATGGATGAAATATTTGGCCAGTCAGGTGTTGGGAGTGCCCCAGAGGGCACGACAACCTCCACGCCCCTCTCTACCCCTCAGCCTTCAGTACCACAGCCTGATCCTGCTGTTTCAACCAAAACAGCTACAGACGCAAACCAGCAAGCCAAGCTGCATCAGTCTTTGAGTCATACCAAACCCATGCTGAGCAGAGAACTGCTGCCCTGGAGTCCCTTGTGTGCCCAGATTTGGAGAGGTTCAGAAGGCTGAAGGAGAGGAGGAGAAGAAAGTTCTCACAAGTCTTAGGCAAATTTTGAAGAGCTTGCAGGAGATTGCTACAGGCCGACAAGAAATTGTTAGTCTCTTGCAGAATGTACAGTGCACAAAAACACAAAACTCTGTTCTACAGTACGTGTCACCATTCCCTTTGGGGATTCCAATCTCATAACATTTACATTAAAGACAGCAGTTGGTTAGTTAGTCTAGATATCCACTGACCTACACTTACTCTGAGATTCCCTACTGATTTGGCCAGTTTTCGTGGCTCCCAGGTTCCTGCCCCAGGTAGCCTCAGGGTTCCTGAGCGTGAGACGCTGCCTTTAAAATTAAATTACAAGGTGCAAAACAAAAGTTCCTGCAATGTCTGCATAAAATGCATAAAAAATGCACTTGATTTACATGTAGCCATCACCCCTTTAAAGCAGTCAAAGTCAATGCAGTAATCCAGTACCACAATGGTAAATCTGTCAAAGTGAACTTTATTGTCATCTCAAACATATAGAAGTCTACAGTGATTAAATGGCACAGCTCAGGGCCCTCAGTGTAACAAATACTTAAAGCGAATAAAAATCAAAAACGCAACACAGCATAGTGCAAAGACAAAGTGTGCAAACAAAGACAAAAAAGTAGCAGCAATGTGGCATTTAGCAAGTAATGTGTAGAATCATACAATGTATGGTAATAGTATATGTACATACTGTTTATCAGAATAGCAGCATGACTTGCAGTACTGAAAGCAGTGTGTGATAATAAATGTTTAAGGACATGTGTAAACAGCTGACAGGTCAGAATGTTTCACAGCTAAAGAATTACAATAGAAGCGGTACAGTATAGAACAGTGTTGATTCTGCACATCACAGACATGACAAAGTGACAAATGCAAGAGATATTTAAAGATGGTGTGTGATTTCTAGTACTTTTGCTCTATGTGCAAACTGGACATCTGGACATTACAGTAAAGTGGTTGCGCATGTGTAGCTGCCTGGGGATAAAAACTTGCAGTTGACGTACCAGGCATTGATGCAGCTGGTCAGAGTTATGTCGACAGTGCCTCTGTGGAACGTGGTGAGGATGGAAGGAAGGAGTCTCGTCCGGGTGTAATCTCTGCTGGGCGTTCTTGGTTAGGGAGGAGGGGGTGTCCGTCCATGGAAGTTCCTTAGTTATGTGCAGACCGAGGAACCAGGTGCTTCTTACAATCTCCACAGCTGACTTGTTGATGCTGAGTATGGACGGGGCAAGTCTTTCTAAGATCCATGATTATCTCTTTTGTCTTTTTGGACATTCGGACAGCCATGAGCAGAAACTAGACGGATGAGGGTATAAATATGATATGATGCATATTTTTAGACAGTTTTAAATAATTTTTGCTGTTCGCCGAACTCTTCATGCAAAAACACGATGTCGATTTCGGCTGCCACGAAAAACGCTAACACTGCAAGATCTGCCATTGCAGTCAGCTCTCGCACGCTACCAGAAGTAGAGGTGGTTCGACTTGGTTGCAGTCAGTTTATACTCCACCTCTGCAACCCCTGCAGATCTCGCTCCACATCACGTCAGCTGCAGACAGACCCAAGTTGAATGCACCCTGTCACTCTTTATACTCATCTGGTTGGTTAAAACAAAACTTTGGTCTGGACTTTTACTCTCTGGACCTGAACAACCCACCTCTGGTGACAGTCCATTTGACCCAGCCCTAATCTCTCATCACTGGTTCAGCTTAGGAGGACAGTATGAAGGGCTGATTAATTTCTAAAGAAGGCAGGCAAGTACAGTGTCCACTGCCTTAATTACATTGATCTCTTTCATACTGGTGCCAGTTTGTGTCTAAGGCCTGGTATGAGCGCTATTGTGCTGAAAGCAGAGATTCTCAGATGATCGATATTAAATTTAAGGTGTGTTGATTTAGGCAGGGAGATCACAGCCTTTCCACAGGAGTAGGAAAAATGTGACCCAGCCAGAAAAAGGGAGGGGGGGTGGGCGATTTATCTCTCGGGATCCAGCTCATATGGGTGATTTAGTGAGGATACAAAGCAGAATGAAAATCAAAAAAAGGACCGTGCTCTTATTAAAGCAATTTTTAAAAGCATCCTGTTTTCAATCAATAAAGGTGGACAGATTAGTATCTGGTTGTGTACTGAAATAACTTTCGATCGAGTCACCATCTTCTACAGCAGAGACGTCGCAGCATGTTCCAGGTTCTGAGGCTCTGGGGGTAACGGAGCCTTCTAGAATGCCACTTTGGGATGTGGGAGGCTCAGCTTAATGCCTCACCCTGGGCGGGCAGCTACTAATTGGGGTGGGCATCTGGCGTTGCCATTGGATGTGGTTGCTGAGGAGCCCCATGGAGCAGGTGCCCCAAGACCCAAGAGGATCACAGGAGCAGGAACCGACCAAAGGGAAGAACCACGACTGGCAGGCACTCTCATAGACATGGTGTGCTGCTGACTCTTATCAAAGTTACTGCATGGATCCACATGTCCTACACATCATTAAGCTAATCAGCTGGGGCGCAGAGATGGGCCCATGTAGCGCATATCACTGATGGCTCGTACCGTGATATTACTTTCGTTCAGGTTCCCTCCAGGTCTTTGTTTTCCCTCCTGTAGTCAAACTAGTCAAACATACCCAAATTGTTTAGCAGTGCACTATAAAAGAGGATTCCCGAAACTGAGCAATCACCAAGTGCAGGGCACTCTAGATAAGAATGGCTCCTATTAGTAGTGGTTGCTTTTGTGTGTATAAACTCTGCATGAACCCCACAGGTCCCTGTTTGCGAAAGAAAAGATGAAGAAACACTAAAAGTAATGATTGCCGGTCAAAATCAAACTGAAGGCATGTGTGCTTGGGTGTGATACCGCATGCTGTAGACAGGGGGCAGTAGTCAGTGCCTTCCGTCAGCACAGGGGAAATCCAAAAAGTGAGGGTTAGTGGCAATGCTGTGCACGTTAAAGCGTCACCTGTGGAGCTGGGTTTGGGGCTCAGTCGCATGTGGAGCTGGGTTTGGGGCTCAGTCGCATGTGGAGCAGTGGGTTGGCGTGGAATCAGATCAGCACCGGTGGTCTTGGAGTTTTGGTTGCCTTCTGTAACGAAGCCTTCTCACACTACATTGCGAAACTGTTCGATGACTCATCAGACCGGTTCTTTGCCTCAAGAACTCAGCCTATGTGGATCTCCCCACTCTTTGACTCTCAGTGCTGTGCAGAAAAAAAATGCAGGAAATATTCACGGCTTTCTTTTCAGCTGACCTGACATTCCTACCTTATCATGTCTGGGGTAGGACCATTAACCGCACTGCCGTGTAGCGGTGTGTGCTGGCGTGTGAAGCCCACAGGGCACTCCGGCAGCGCGGCACGCATCCTGCTCGTTAAAGCCTTCATATCTCTGCACGCGTCGCGGCACTGCTGACACCCGCAGGTAGGACACTTGCCAGGAGCACAGCAAGATCAAGGTCACAAGGGAGGGACATGTTTTCATAAAAAAATACTGTTTAAAAAGTTATGTTACAAACTATCTTTTTTAGTGCAGTTTGACAGGAGTGCCATCGACTATGAATGTTCTAGATGCTGTACAAAAGCTATGATGATGATGAGCATCGTTGTCTATTATCGTGGCTGATGGCATTTAGAGAACAAGGTCCCTGAACAGAGTTGAACCTACAACCCTTTAGTTACATGAGTCATTGGCCACTGCTTTAGGAAAATACAGTTTAGAACCTTTCATAATCATGATGTGTATGTAGATGTCAATAGTTCATGGGAGTTTTACTTATACAATAATGTCCTGAGGGCAGAAAGAAAAATTATTGGTTCAGAAGGATAACAAATCAGATTCTAGAGGAGTGGATTCCAGCAACTAGAGAAGGTGGGATCAAACAATCAGATGTGTGGGATCCTGCCTCTAGTCGCTTGGACCCACCTCCTCTGCAGTCTGATTGGTTATCCCTCTGAACCAATCATTTTTCGTTCTGCCCTCAGAACATTTTTGTCATTCATCTTCACATCACGTTACACATTACTGAAAACCATCCACGAAAATTGCTCCAGATGCAGAATTTGTATTGGACTAAATGGAAACATATTTTAAAGCATCTTTTTCCCCTGAATTATGTAAGGATCTGTTCCAGATTTCTGGGCAAAGTCTGATAGCAAAACCCTTTATGAATCCCTGTCAAAGGCTGGTTGTTGTGGTGTGTAGACTGAGGCCTGTAGCCCTGAGCTGGTTTCTGGTGAATCTGACAGTGCAGCTCACTGCAAACTGCTATAAGCAGATAGGACACAGTACATTATCACACAGTCATCCCTAAGCAGGCTTGCTCCCACGTTTTCTGACACAGTCATGCTTCTGTCAAATACTGAAATATTTTGTCACTGTTAGTACCTGAATTCATAAACTTTGTAAATTTAAACATTTAATAGCTCAAACATCCTGGAAAAAAACTGACACATCTATCCATGCCACTAATGCAGTGTAATGTCAAGATGAGCCTGAAGCTCATTTCAGGAACCACAGAGCACAAATCAGGATGCACTTATGATTTACATACAACAGTTCATCTCACTACCTTCGAACTGCTGGAGGTTTATGAAGTACCCAGAGGCAACCCACATAAACCCAGGGAGAGCATGGAACCTCTCCACACCCAGCCTTGGGGAGGATGTGAATGTAGAACCTAAAGGTGTGAAGTTATAGCATCACCTATTACAGCACCTCTTTCGAGATCTAAATCTCAACCATAGATGCTGAGAAACAACATGCTGCACTCAACCTCTGTTACAGGAAGCTGTGAAAACTTTACATAACATGTTAATCTGAGCAGCAGCATGGAAAGATACCAGTAGTATCTGGCTCTGAAAACAGGAATTATATGTCAAAATGGGCAACCTAGTGTTTCGGACATTAGGTACAATGGACTCTACAAGAGGGTCTGGGTTCTCGTGAGATTCCACTCACCCCCGACATCACCTGCCTGCCTCTCTGTCATCAGGGAAACACTACAGGACCATGCAGACACAAACCACAAGACTGAAGACAGCTACTTTCCAAGAGCTGTAGCCAGACTTCAAGACCGTTAGAGCAGCTGGCTGTTGTTTACACATGACAGTTTGTTTACACACTTGCCACTTTACACTGTGATATTAGCTATTACCATAAATCCAGGTGTTGCATTATTTATTGTTTGTTGTAGTTGTTTACGGTTTACTTACTGTTACTGTAACTGACCTTGTAACTGACTAAAAGACTTGTGTCTTTGCCCTTGTTTCCCGATGTCACTTTTAAGAGTGAGTCCAGCAGATTTTTCATTGTATGTGCAATCATGTGATGACACTGAAGTTTTCTGATTCTGATTCTGCATCGGGTTTGGCGCCATACCTACAGTGAGTATCTGGTAAGACCCACCAATTCAGTGGGGGGCAAGTGCTGAATCTGCTTCATTCCAAGCATTCCTGTCATTGTGGTCATTATGAATGCATATATCAGTGGTTACCATCACGTTGACTGTGTCAACATGTTGACAAGAAGCCAATGAGTAGCTTGCATACCTCTTATTATAACTGCAGTGTAATACTCCCCCCCCCCCAGTCATCAAAAACAACTTTTAGCATTTAGTAGTTCTCACTGTAAAAAAAAAAAAAGGTGCACACCTCTGGTTTAAATCATCACAAATACTGTTCTGTATTGCACAAGTGGTTATGGATGGATGGATGGATGGATGGACACATAAGATGTTTATATTATGAGGCCCCTCAGAAGATATGATTTAATGTAAAACGCTGACTTTATGATTTCAGCTGTTTTATGCACCTTCTGATGGTTCAGCACTTGTCGGACTCATCTGTTTCATGCTGGTTCCCACGTCGTTGTGATTCCATCCCTAAACATCCCTATATAATTTTCCACAAAGAGATCAAGTCTCTCCCGAACAGCAGATCAAGCTGCCCGACAAACTGCTGCATCCACACTGCGATTTCCTTCCTAACAAACTGGCCAGGTTAAGTACACCTTCCACACTGCTACCAGGTTGCATCAGAGCCCAAGAGGAGGGATAAATAAGTAATAATCACGTGTTGGACAGTGTTGGCTGGAGGCTCAGCAGATGCCATTGTCTCTGTATGCCCCCAGGGCTGCCGACTGAAATTTGAACCCAGCTGCGCTGCCGTAGCCCTGCTCGCTCGGTGTCTGTGGCGATTTCCCGCCATGCTCCCGGGGCCGTTCGGGTGAAACGCTGGCTCAGAATTGCTGTAGGTGGGGGCCCTCTGCGGCAGCCTGGGACTGAGCCTCAGATGCTCCCCCCCCAATTATTAAAGAGGTCACCGATGTCACATGCAGAGTACGACACCCAATAAGGCAGCGCGTGGCTGAACATTCACAGTTCCTGCACACGGCCGCTCCCTCCCTCCTCTTTTTTATTTCTAAAGACCCATGGTGTCCATGGCAACCCAGTAGCTCTCCATCGGTCTGCTTTTTACAAAACGCAGCACACAAAGTGCTTGGACGCCAAAGCTGTTCCTTACTTTATCACTAACTTCCCTTTTCTAACAGAGTTCATTCTCTGTCATTAGTACTAATGATTTATGAACATTTATTGCTTGTTTGCGGCCTGTTACCTTAGCATCTCGTCCACGGTGCCCACTGCCTCCAGTCGTTCACTTCCTGGAATAGGGTAGACAGACCCTAAACAGGAAGATAGACAGACAAAATGTATTACATCAAATATCGTTTTGCACCCAGTTTTTCCACACCCTCCAAAAAGAAAAAATTCTTCCCACTATTCATTTTAACGCAGCACCTGTGTAAATCCATCAGTCTCTATTCATCAGCTGTTTGGGGGACTTTTGTTGGTCAAATTGTAGGTCAGTCCATTTGTGAAGCTGTCACCTCCCTTTACTTATTTTTAAGCGTGTGACTCCCCTTTGTGCATTTTCAAAGCCGCCATCGGCTCCCGACACTCGGTAAGCTTTCAGCGAGGTGGGGGCCACGTTCCTCTCCAAACTTTAAACGAACACAGCTGCCTTACATCAAAGCCTGTCCCCAGCTCCCGATGACCGGGGATGTGAGCAGCCAGACGGCTGAAAAATAATGACAAAATGACCCAGAACTAATGGACACAAATCACTCCCTGCGTCATGTCTTATTTCTGTAAACACTCTTTCTATATGCACTTAGTCAGCTCTGCAGGTGAAAATCTCTAGTGCTTCAAAAAATACCTCTTAATCAGGACACGATGACCAAGGACACAGCTCTGTGGACACATGCAGGATGCTGGTTACCCCCGCCAAGGTCACGCTTGTGCCTTAATTTTCCGGACCCTCCTGGATGTCCGAGAGTCAATCGCGAGTTTCACTTCCTGAACTCTCTGATGACGAACACGGGGGAAGGACGTTCCTTCGAGTAGCAGAAGGGTTGCCGGAAAAAAGGAAGAAAAAAAAAGAAAGAAAGAAAACTTTTCATCAGGAGGAGATGGTGATGAAATGCGTAGAAATGCTTTCTGCCCTAGAGATTGTGAGCAGAATGTGAATTTGGCAGCTGGGTTGCAGGTACCGCTCAGCACTGGCAGATGTGGCTGACGGAGGGGAATCGGTATGGCGTGCAACATGTTAAAGCTCTATTAGAACCGTGGCCCTTGACCAGTGACATCTGCAACTCCAGTCCGGCTGGTCATTAAACACATTGATTCAGTCACAACTGGATTCTACTCTATTAACCGCCTCTGAACTGTAGTCAATCCAGTGTACTTTATTAGTTGCCCAGAAATCACTTTTCCTTATTTTTTTTGTTTAGGTGACACAATTATTACTTCTTGTTTAATGTGAACACTAAATTGATCCGTGGGAAAATTAAGGCAATTGGACAGCAAAAGCCTGGTTAGTGTTTGGAATGTGAAAAGCATGTGACTCAAGGGCAGGATGTTGCAGGAGGTGTGTTCATCCAAAAGGGGAGGGAGTGACTCCACGTGCCCTGAACCTGGGGCGGGACTCAAACCCACACCCAGGAGTTCCACCGGGCTACTGTGCTGCCCGTGCATAAAAACTTCTCTTTATGTATGATATATATCTGTGAGGCAAGGGATGGTTCACTAGAGTGAAAGTTTATTGCCTTAGTGGGGCAAAACGTTTAGCCGGTGCACTGAAGCAGCACAGCTCATAGCTCATTCTCCTGTCCTCGGGAACCCGGCCCAGCCTGGGCTGATATGAGGGGGGGGGGGGGGTGGCTCATTTCCAGTTTAGCACAAAGGCAGCGGGATTAAGGTGGCTGACCAGAGTCCTGAGGTCGGGCGCAGCGAGCTTTGTGAATCCGAGTCGGTCTGCGGCATCGACACCTGCACTCAGGCTGCTACACCAGCGGAGGCTTCCTCAGATCTCTACCCCTTCATCAGAGAGGAGGAAAAAGCACAGGAAGCCTCAAACAAAGCACATAAATAAAAAAAGACTTGGCGAAGGATAAACATACGTGGTGGTTATGGGGCCTCCTTACACAAACGAGAGGGCTGACTCACTGAATCGGCCCGAACCGTGCTGCTTCATGTTTTATGTCTGCAGCCAGGGTGTTGGGGTGTTAGGCTTCAGAGCAAAGGCATCCTTATGCGGTCAGTTGCTCGATCGGTCAACTCAAGAAAGGCTGCAAAAATGTGGAGATGAGTACCAGGCCCCTGGCACATCCTGGCACCGGTGCCACGTCAAACGTTCTTATCAGGCGTGGGAAGCCCGCCCTCCCTGCACCCAACGCATGTCAATTTCCTCCCTGAGTACGGTAATGAAAAAGCCAGAGGTCGAAGGAGACACGCGACACGTTGGGTCTGACCCCAGAGTTTGCATGTTCCCATATAATCAAGGAGTTTCCTTCCAGAACCCCGGCTGTGATCTTTAGATGCACTGGCAAATGGTCCGTACTCTGATCGTGTGTGAAGGTCTAGCCATGAATCTGTGACCTGACCAGATAAATATCTTTAGATAACCTATAGTTGGATGAATATATAAAACAAATGGGGGGGGGGGGGGAGTAAAGCATGGGAAGTATGTTTAGGCGAGA
>JABFEB020000132.1:10020908-10031266 GCA_019775895.2 Stomatorhinus ivindoensis
AAACTTCACAGAACCCGTGGCCCCCCCCCCCCCCATCTTACTAATTTCTGAAGCGTGCTGCAGACTCTGTGCCTGTATATATGTATGAGGGAGGTAGAGCTGGCGGGAGGGAAACGGGGGTCAGAAAATGTGAGGTTTCGGGCTTCGCCAGCCGTGCCGTTCCGGGTTGGAGCCACAGTCACAGGACTCCGTTTCAGGACCCAAGCAGACTGGGACTAAGTGAGTGACCGGCGCTCCTCACAGCTTTGGCTGGACTTGCACAGGCTGACCTGCGAATTTACAGCATGCGTTGTCCTGTCATTTCATACGCCTGCTCCTGATTTCAGTCATTTACGATTTAACGGAGACAGGAAAACGTTTGTCGTCTATCGACAGAGAGATTTCTAACACCTGGACCCAAGGTGTCATTTTTGGCTTTGTATTCGAGCTGCTGAGAATTTCTGCTTAGTGCTGCGTGTTAATTATGCATAAAGTAAGTACATTCGGCTGCTTTTTGGAGGCAATGAATAGTCAGTAATTTTATGTAATTCTGCTGTAATGGAAAAACTCCACAGACTGGGATAAAACAATGATCATTGAGTCATAGACGTGTCATTAAAACAATGATTACTACAGGTTTGTGAGTGTGCATATACACATACTCACACACACACACACACATACATATACACCCACATAGCAGGTATGTGTATAAATTCATTTATAGGCTCTTATAAGTAATTTCTGAATTAAACACTCTTTATTATACTGGAATAGTGTTACAATTATTATATTCTTGCATAATCCAAAATGCACTAACACACTGCCCCTTAAATAGCTGGTTATTTCAGTGAAATTTAGCATGAGAACTTCCTTCCTTTGAGGGATAGATAGCCCCAAGGAAACTCCACAAACACCAGCAAAGCAACCTGCTGCCATGTTTTTATTACTGATATATACTCATATGGAATAATAATGAAAAGAAAACTTTTATGTCATGCCTGAATAACACTGATATGACATTTTACCATGTGTAACAGTGAAAACACCATATATCATACAATTATCAGCAAATAACATAATTCGTGTAACTAATAGGTAATATTACATATATGCATGCATGGAGGAAAACAGAACACAACAGGAAATGCAACAGCAGTAATCATTTCTATTTAAAGGCCTCTTCTAGGGCTGGGAAATCCAATCTGTCATTAAACAGAACATATAAAGTGCAGGTTAGTTAATAATAACAGGAAAGGTGTTCCGGTTTTAGGCTCTGAGGTTAAATCAGTAGCAGTCTCTGGGGGGGTGAGGCAGATCTCACCTCCTGTTGGTAATAGCTCTGTAGAATGCTTGTATGTAAAAGCTGGGATTGTCAAGGGCAAACTTTTTCAACTGGGAGTGACAGCAGGGCAGTTATATAAGAGCTATGATAAAGTTAGCTTTGACGGGGAGTAGGGGGCAGAGCAACCGGGAGAGCACATTCACGGGATTTAGGGGCGGCGGAACATAAAGCTCCGTCAGTTATTCCTCACCTGGGCTATCTTTGTAATGACACTTCCTCTATAACTATAAAAAATGACACGATAAAGAGACATTACACTTTATGGCTTCGAGCCAGGCCATTTCACGCGAACATTAAAGCTGCAGAAACGACCATTATAATATGGATCAAATTTCCAAAGGAGCGTGACTGACCATAGGCACCAAAGTCATATGGACCTTATTGTTCGTTCTCTTCGCAGGATGGACTGTCCAACAGTTGAGGTCTACCACTACAAGGACAGAGAGCTTTCCTCTCATCTCCTAACACAGCTGAATTACCTGAGGCAGGAGAGAATCTTCACTGATGTGCTGCTCTGCTCAGATAACATGGAAATCCCATGCCACCGGAATGTTCTTATTTCCAGCAGTCCCTACTTCCGGGCCATGTTCTGCAGCAATTTCAAGGAGAGCCACCAGGCCAGAATAGACTTGAAAGGCATCTCCTCTACCGTCCTCTCTGGTATCGTGGACTATGTGTACACCGGGACCATCTCTATCACCATGGATCTGGTGCTGCCTCTGATGCAGACTGCATCCATGCTGCAGTACCACAGGCTCTTTGAGGCCTGCTCCACGTTCCTGCAGGAGCAGCTGAGCCCAGACAACTGCCTCAGCATGATCCGGCTCTCTGAGATCCTACACTGCCACAGCCTGCGGGAGAAGGCCAAGGAGATGGCTGTGCGCAGCTTCTCGGATGTGGCCGCCTCCGAGGACTTCTGCGAACTCACCCTGCCCGAGCTGCTGTGCTACCTGGAGGACGATCGCCTGTGTGCTGAGGAGGAGCAGGTCTTTGAGACCCTTCTGGCCTGGATCCACCACGACCCCTTCTCCAGACGTGGTGCCATCCACGATCTCTTCAAGAGGGTACGCCTGCGCTACATTCATCCCACGTATCTTTTCCAGTTCATCGCCAACGATCCCCTCATCCAGTCGTCCACCCTCTGCACTGAGATCATCGAGTCTGTCCGCCGGCTTATGTTCTCCGTGAGCATGAAGTGCAGCAGCGAGCTGGGGCCACTCTGGGTGACACCGCGCCGTTACACCTGCCAGGAGACACTGGTGGTGGTGGGTGGGCGCAAGAACAGTGAGCAGACGTCACGTGAGGCTCTGTTGTATGACGAGCGCATCCAGCGCTGGCAGTGGCTGGCTAAGCTGCCCATCCGACTCTACAAGGCCTCTTACGTCTGCATCCACAGCATTCTCTACGTGCTGGGAGGTTTGGCCATGAGCTCAGGGGAAGGAGTGGTCAGCACCACCGTCTATACCCTGTCTCTCAAGACCAACCAGTGGAGGACAGCAGAGCCAATGCTGCAGCCGCGTTACGCGCACCAGAGTGTATCCTACCTGCACTTCATCTTTGTCCTCGGTGGCATCGGGCCTGACAAGCAGATCGCCAACACCATGGAGAGATACAACAGCATGTTCAACCTCTGGGAGCCCATGGCCGCCATGCCGACAGCCGTCTTGCACCCGGCTGTGGCCGCCAATGACCAAAGGATCTACGTGTTCGGTGGTGAGGACGCCATGCAGAATCCTGTCAGGTTAATACAGGTACCAGCGTTCACGGGAGACGTATAACTAGTGCATGGGGAACTCTTTCTGCAGGGTCGCTGACTGGCAACACCGCTTTCATCCTTCTCAGGTATATCACATAGCTCGGAATCTCTGGTCCAGGCTGGAGACACGAACTGTGAAGAATGTATGTGCTCCAGCTGCAGTGATTGATGATAAAATCTATATTATTGGAGGTGAGTAATGATTAAACCTCAGACCTTCATGATTGTAGGTCTGGTTCATGCCCTGACTTTGTGTGTGCGCTATTTGCATGTTCTTTCTATATTTTCTTGGATTTGTTTTGGGAACACAGGCTTGATCCCAACGAGAGGTGATTGAGTTGATGTTCATAAATTGAGTTTTTGCATGTGTTTTGTCTGGCATTTGTCCAGAATGGATCGATGCGCTGCTAGGATCAGTGGTGGCCATTTCAGGTTGTGAAAGTAAAAATCCAGTCCGAGATATTGTTGCAATCAACCAGTTGAGCACTCCGTGACTGTGGCTATTTATGCTCAACTGGTTGGTTGAAACAAAATCTTGGACTGGATTTTTACTTTCTGGACCTGAAGTGTCCACCTCTGGTGGAGATTGATGTAGACTATCATTGAAACTATGCAATATTCTAGAATGATCATCTCATCTTGTACAGGGTACACAAGACGAGTGATCGCCTATGACACCAAGGCCAACAAATTTATCAAATGCGAAAACATGAAGGAGCGGAGGATGCACCATGCGGCTACTGTCATCAACAATAAACTGTACGTGACTGGGGGGCGCTACATCAACAGCCACGATGTCATCGAAGACTCGGACTGCTTTGACTGCTATGACCCCAAAACGGATGTGTGGACTTCCAAGGGGACACTGCCCTGCAAGCTGTTTGACCATGGCTCCCTGCCGCTCATCTGCGTCTCCAACAAACCCAACCCATCCTGAAAGGCTTCCCCTCACTTCAGGCTACATCCCGGATTAGGGTAGCCGCCTGATTGGTCCTTCTTCTTTATAAGACCCTGGGAGAAAGACTGACTAGTGTGTCTGCAGTGTGTCTTAAACAGAAGCTGTTACGAATGGTCATGCATGGGAGCCATTCCAAGGCATGTCCTAATCACCTTTATATGCATCCATGAGCAGTACGGTAGAAGCCAGACTGTTTTCTCCAATGGAAGTTGGTATTCAGTGAGAGGTCTATGGTTTCCCCATAAACTCAACGGCTGGTTCCCCCGGTGGTGCAGATCATGAGCATCAATGTAGCCATGTGACCATGAAAAAAAAAATAGTATTTAGTGTTTTGAAGTGGTATGTTTTGTAACCCTCTGTGAATTAACTCAGAAGTTTTGCACATCTGAGAACTCTTATTATGGTTTTAAGACATTCCTCCCAAGTGGACATTCTTGTTGCAATTCACTTAAAAATGACTGCCTTTTTTTCCAAAGTAATTTGAAGTGACAGACAAAAGTGAACTCCTAAAATAGTTGTTTTTTTCTGTCACTAACTTTATTATTTATTTGCTAACAATATATAAGACACTGTGGAATCCCATCCAGATTGTGGCCAGTGTTTCCTGGGATTGGCTCTGGGTTGAAGGTTCAATGCAGATTCAAGTGTTTATGTAAGATGGATGGAAGGATGGATATGTACGTGTCTGTACATATATATATGTGTGTGTGTGTGTGTGTACATAAAATCCTCTTAT
Organism: Stomatorhinus ivindoensis; assembly: GCA_019775895.2. Classification (NCBI taxonomy): domain Eukaryota; kingdom Metazoa; phylum Chordata; class Actinopteri; order Osteoglossiformes; family Mormyridae; genus Stomatorhinus; species Stomatorhinus ivindoensis. The sequence goes on from JABFEB020000132.1 coordinate 10,025,683, forward strand.
TTTGATATTGTGGGGACCGCTTTTTCAGTCCTCACAAGGGGAACCTCAATTTTACAGAGATCGGTGACTTCAACCAAAAAACTAAAAATGCCAAAAGTCTTGTGTTTTATTTGGTTACTTATGGTTAAGGTTAGGGCTGGGTAGGGGTTAAGGTCGCCATGTCGGGATTAGGGTTTCTCCTATAGGAATGAAGGGATGGTCCCCACAAAGACATGAGTACAAACACGTGTGGTGTGTGTTGCTGCTGAAGGTCCAAAGGACAACACTGGCTCATTAACAAAGCTGCTTTCAAAGTGACCTGGTGTTTTACCCATTTATCCCTTTTGAACAGCTGCACATGTACAGCAGTTGAGGTTAAATACCACACTCAAGGGCACCACAACAGGATCTAGGCCAGAAAATCCTCTAGTTAAAAGCTACTGTCCCGTTCAGCCACATAATTCAAACCCTATATAAAAATTGAACAACTCTCAAGGGAAGGCATGTCGAAGCACATGAACCCAGGACTGCGTACGACCCCGAGTGAGCATGACATCCCCAGCCCTTAAACATAATATCCTCCTTCTCATATCAGCAGACCTGCTTTATCATCAAAATCAGAGCAGAAATAATACAGATTTAACATGACTTGGGGATCTGAGAAATATGCGTGCAATTTTAGCTTTCTAGAATGTTCTACAATGCATTTGAATGAAGGGGCCCTATATAACACATAAATCTGTGCAATATATCTAAAGACTAGACCTTTAGATCGAAGGATTGGTGAGGCTGTGCTTCCGAAGCACACGATTAGTGAATTTCTTCTGTAAGAAATCACTTTTTCACAACGGCTTACCGGTTTAACAGATGATAGTAACAGAAATTCAGCGTAAAAACAAATATCACAGAAACAGAAACACAGAACACATGCTTAATATACTCAGGGCACAAGAATTCCCATGTAGGTGCATTTATGGGAATTTACAAACAGAAAAAAATGAATGTGATACTTGGACAGCTGAAGAGACTCCCGGTTGTAGTTTCGCATCGCCATGGTGATGTCCCTGCCACCCTTTGACCCCAGCGTCTCCGTGGCAGCCGAGAGTTGCTCCTGTTTGTATTGCTCCTCTGATTTTAACCCTTCACACACTTCCACTCAACAACCCCAGAAAAACAAAACATCTCTCTTTTCATACACACTTTATGTTCTGTTTATTTACAGTAGACTTTTCATGGTATGTCTTCTGTTTTATAATTGTGTCAGTTTTTAAAAATTGCTTTATCTATACATAAAAATAAAATAAAAACACTTAAACCTGGAATTTCACTGTAGTGGAGGAAGCATTCTCTAACTTTTGTAGGGTTGTCAGTCTGTACAGCAAAATGATTATTTAAAAAGAAAGTTAACTGCATAAAAGAAAGTTAACAAAAACATATGATACATAAAAACTACCTTTGAACACAGAAGTAAGAAATAAACACCAAATAAACACCACAAAATTAATATTTAATAGATATTAATCAATTATCGAATACTTATCATTTTAAAATGTACAAAGTTTGAATTTTTATTTATCTTTTACAGTCACTGAAACTGCACATTTTCTCATAAATTCTGCCGTTTGTCCATACTCTTTAAAAAAAAAATTCAGCAACTGCTTTGGACAAACAGAAAATGGATGGATGGATGGATGGATGGATGGATGGATGGATAATTGTGTTGCCAAGAAAATGCCTTCTTAAAAGTATTTTTGAAATCATTTACTGAAAAATAATGAGTTTTCATTTACTGCTGCAAACCAAATACCTAGAAGGGGAGAACTCATTTTTTATTGAGTTAAACTGAAAAGCAAAAAAGTATTCATTTTATATAAGTTTATATTAAAATTGCTTCTTAGAAGCAATGCCACCATTTTCCTTGAAAATCAAAATACAGAATGGTATATAAAATATATTTTGTAAATTGGGTGACATTTTTAATCCACATACTTGAATGGATGAGGTTGGATGTTTAATGTTTCAAAGAAAGCACATAAAAAATATATGAATATTATTTTTTTTCAAATAACAATATTTATTCTTCCAAATAAAATAAAGCATTTTATACCCTTGCTTGGAATTACTGTTGTTCATATATGCTTCCCTTCAGTTTTCCCTTCAGCTGTATTTAAAGACGAATGTCAGTGAGGCATCTTCCAAACAGGCAAACTGGTCAGGGTGGTGGGCAGTGGAACTCAGAAGCCTTTCCCAGGCAGCACAGGGGAAATGAGAGGGGAAAATACCAGTCAGCTGCAGGCCGTACACACAACACGGAGAGAACACATAAACACCCAGAACATACGCGGGATCAGAACTCATAACCCCGTAGGTGTGAGGACAGATCCCATAGCAATCATAATTCATGCATTTTCCATTCTGGGGTTAGAAGTTAAGAGAGTTGTGTTATGTTACGTTAGGTAGTAAAGAAAGTGTTACCCATGAGGACAGAGTGTAAAGTGCAGAGGAGAGTATCGGGGTGCCAGAAAAAGCCTGGCTGTAAAGTCTTGGTCGTCAACGCGGTAGGTGAAGGCAGCAAGCTGTTTCATGTTTGGTGGTTATATACTTTAAATAGCATACATTTAAAGCTTGTGGGAACATGTACATGTGTGGAGCATAACTGCAGACGGGCAGAAAGTGCGTCCGGCTGCCTGAGCTGAGTTCGGCACGTCGCAGCCACAGTCCGTGTCAAAAGGGGCACTGAACCTGTCCAGCGCGTGTCCACTTCCTCCTGACACTACAGTTTGGGTCGAATGGCGAAGGGTCATAAAACGCCTTTAAATATTACCCCCGACTTAATTTTCCTGGAACGGCTCATATGCAGGCTTCAGTGCAGAGCCTCTTACACTTTTAATGGGTATATACTTAGACATGTTCTGAATCTCATAAGGCAATGAAGAGACTTTGTAAATGCTTTCCAATTACTAGTGATTGGACTAATATGTTAGTTAATGTAGTGAAGCAAAATGTTATCAGCTATTTTAACACCACAATAAAATATTGGGGGCAGATCTGAAGCTTTAATGTCAGAAAATCAGTTATGTTCACTTAGCATACCACAGAAATATAAGCTAAAAATGTCATTAAAACGGCCTAAACAACGGCACAAACATTTTCAGTCATTCATCAGCGTTAAATAAAATAGCTCCTCATTTTATCCAAAATTCAATAGTATTATTTAGAATTATTAATTCAGGAATTCAGAAAAAAAAAACACATTTCTGGAATTCTTTTCGAAAATCCAGCCCAGCAACACAGAAACGTCATGTACTACATCTGAGATTCTCATGAATGTTTCTGAAGCTAGTGCTGTTCTCTTAAGTGTATTGCAAATGTTTTCTGTCAGCCGCAACCCGGTAAGGAATAAGTGGCACCCTGTCAGCAAAAAAGGGTAGCACTGGGTACCTCTGCTTATGTACCCTTAGCTGCAGGTAGCTGTTGGTACAAAAATGGACTGTGGGGAACTTTGGGGGTACATTAATGTTGTTTGTACCTTGGGGATTTTCCTCAGAGTACATTTCTGTACCTTAAATTAGACTAAAAGGTACCTATAGCCAGGGTACAACTGGCAGACTCTTAAGGGTACAGTCACAGTGATAAACACAGGTTCAAATTAGTACTCTTTTTCTGACAGTGTACTGATGGAAAGATGAATGGATGGATGGATCGTTTTTTTGTGTGTCTAGTGAACCATGCCAGAATTTCATTAGCATTTTACTCGTCATCATTTAATCATGTACCTTTGAGTTGAACTGTTGCCCGTTGTCCTGCGCCCTCTGTGATTGGTTGATTGTCTGATGTTGCTCGCCTTGCCGCTCTCCTTAGCCCAGCGCTCTGTTACGTTTAAGTGCCCGCCTCAGCTCGGGTCTTTAGTCAGTCACTGAGTTATGTTACGGTGGCTTGGAAGTTTTGTCCCCTTGCCTCTTCTTGGTCTTTTGGGGTTTTTGTTTAATGTGATCTATTTTGCAAAGAAACCCCTTCTGTCTCGGAACCGCAAGCGGATCTTCGGCGTTTTTTCCTGCCTACGTCATGCTGTGCCGTAACAACTTAATCCTGCGGTTTACCAATACGTCCTGCTATGGACAATAGGGATGTGCAAATCCGTCACTGAGGCCAGTGCATACACATCGCGACACATTGCTAACGATACAATATATGAAATATACAATATGACTCACCCCTATTACGGTGCATAGCGGTTCAACATAATGCGATTCACCGAGAGGCAACTAAAGTAAGGTGACCTAAGATTCACTCCCATTGCAATTCAATGCAATTCAAGTTGGTTTGATTCAATGCGCTACGACGCAATACAAAAGAATATGAAGCTATGTAATTCAATATCGAACAAATACAGAAACGTTTTATAGATGAGGAATCAATCTAAATGTAAAATTACTGGTTAAAAATTACTGGTCACATTTCTAAATGGGTTATTGAACACATAGGCCTTTACTAATAATTATATATTAATGAATCATATTTTACCGATGCAAAGATGTTATAAACGATGCACACAGAGCTCATACCAGATTGTGCACCGGATACAATCTTTTTATCGAGGAAATCGCATCGGTACACTGTCATAAAAGTCCACCAGTCTGCTGGGTATCTGTATGTGAGATTTGACTGGGTATAGCGCTTTCTCTCAATATAGACAGGTGTTTGTTTTGAGGAATGGATTTTGAAACAAAATCACCAATATATTCTATAAATTCTCTAGAAACTTGCATGCATATGAGAAAGATAAATTAGGTGTACTTACAAATTTAGATAGGCCTAAATTATGTACTAGTATTATAAAACAAAGCTCTGCTTGGCGTTTTTGCCATCACAGGAAAATGATGTATAAATCACTGACCGGCGGAATTAAATCCAACAGAGCAAATCACGTGCCCAACTTACTAACGAGCGCACCTAGAGGTCTAGCGCTCTTTTACATTGTTAGTTAATATATTTAGCATTTTCCAGGGTTCAGGAAATTCTATTTGCGTGGCCAGAGGTCCGTTCAGCGAGTCCCGATCACGTTTCCTTCCTGTAAATTGGGCCAAAGGTTGTTTTCATCGTGAAGCAGCAAATAGAAGATGGGGGCCGTAGAGGTCGGAAACTATAGGTGTTATGGCGTTATTTTGGGAAACAAACAGGGGGAACATTACACCCGCGACTCGCGGTCATACTGGCTGTCAGACGTTTCGCTGGGTGCTCTTACCCCGGTGCTGCTGTTCGCTTGGGGCAGATGATGAAATTTTCATAGATGTGCAGCAACAGGTGGTAATGACCGATATGTTTTTTTGCCAGCTGTGAACCATGAGTACAGAAAATAGTGAAAGATCGTCCCATGGATTATGTCTCAGCGCCCAACGTGACGCAATTTTTTTAGATTTCGATTTGCGAGGATTCCCGTCTTTTCAACTTCTTCTGCTTTTAAGGCAGATCCATGAAAGTTTCTTACGGGACGCTCCTCCCGGAAAACACACGTTCATTCCAGTACTGCGTGTGTAGGGGCTCCTACCTCTTAAACAGAATTCATGCTCTCTGCCCTTTGCTCACGCGCGCAGGGGGTTTTTGG
>JABFEB020000132.1:10044247-10055669 GCA_019775895.2 Stomatorhinus ivindoensis
GCTTTTAACCCCCCCCCCCCCCCCCCAAACCCTTGTGACCGGGGCCAGCCCGGTTCTCCCCAGAGGGCCCCAACATCACCGACTGACCCGGGAGGGCTCCTGACGTCACGTCACTGTTGATCTCCGTGCTACGTGGCGAGGACGTCTGTAGGGTTTGTGGGCTTGCTGCCAGAGAGCGAGATACCATTAGTGCAAAGCGGCAACATAGCCAGGAACAGCTTAAGATGTGACACAAATGCATGGCTGACTCAGCACACAGAACACTGGGAACCCACAAAGCATTGTGGGACAGAATGGTACGCTGTAGTTACCGCTGCTCAGTACAGGTCACACAGGGGCACGTTTTCCCGTTCAGAGTTCTTAATAATCCACTCGATCGCATCCCATCCCTACAAGGACAAAAAGACTGCAGTTAACAATATTTCTCCCTGTAAATCTAAAAAACCCCGGAAGATTTCAACTCACAACAAAACCATATTTCACTGCAAAGAAAAGAAATTGACTAGCTAAAACTGATTCGATTTCAGTCTGGAAATGGACCCACCAGGAATGATAAGATTCTCAGATTTGCATCGGCGAACCAGCATGAACGTTCATGATGTAATGCTCCCCATTAAAAAAAAAGTGCACCGAATAGTTTGGGATGAACTTGGGATGCGTCTCCTCTAACACCTATGCACCTATCCTAAGTCTGATTTATTAATATTACATGTCAACTCGGTTGCTTCGTAAAAAAAAAAAAATAGTGAAAAAAAATAGTGGCCATAAATGATGTAATGATGTAATGTGTCATGACATTTTGGCTTTATTTCTCACCCCAATGGGCAGAGTAATTACTCAAGAAGAACAACAACTTAATGTGCAGTAGTAAGTTATTTAAAAACGCTCCCTGCTTCCTTATTAGCAGTCTCTATTACTTTCCTACAACTACTTAATCTTTTTTCTGTAACAATGCGACTTCCATTTAGACATTAACAGCTCATGTTACAACACACAGCCATCCAGAAATGGTGTGGTTACCCAGGTAGCTCAGTCGCTACAGCATAAGACTGCATCTCAGGGTTGTGGGTTCAAACCCCACATTAGGCATTTCCACCTCTTAGGGTCAGTGTGTAGCTAACCCTATGGTTGGTAGTTTGAGGCCCGGCTTTTGTCAGTGGGCCGGCCCTTCAGCAAGGCCCCCACCCCCGGGGCTATCACATATAGGGGGCTCCCCAAGCTCTGTCTCTTCTGGACAGCAAAATGATGTAAGTATCACTATTCTACATTTTAAAAGAATCTTTTTGTTCAGAAGTAGCCCTGATTTAACCAAACTCAATGTGGTTATAAATTAAACAGGAGCTTGGTCATTTGAGATTTTAAAAATATGACTATGCAGCTAAATATAGACACTCTCTTACATTAGCCAATGTTTCTAAATTGTCAAAATACATTAAAAACAAACTCATCCATCCCAGTACATCCCAGGCTCATCCAGTACAGCAACCCCCCCAGTGAGCCTGGGTTCTAGCCCAAGAAGCAGAGGCGATGTGTCAGGGAACACCCTGGGTGGGATGCAAGTCCATTACATGGAGCAGACAAACACACTATGGGGAATTTAGGGATGCCAGGTCACATAGCCAAGTGTGTCCCAATGCGGTCTAGGGGGACCCACAGACAGTCCTTAGGGGGAGCAGATATGTGGACCTTTCTAGGGTCCCCAAGGACCAGGTTGGGAAACACTGAGCCAACCACAGGTATTCGGACTACGGGAGTTAAAGGGAGCACTGTAAAGGAGCTATTGAGTTTTAGGTCTGTGGCTGAACCATCGACCACATACCCCAATGTCTGGGTTCTGCCAGGTGACAGGCGGGTCTAAACTAGGCAGCTCGGCACCACTTGGGCGTCTGTACCTTCCGGGCGTTGGTCGACATGGTGAGAGCCATCAGCCCCTCCAGGTAGCTGCTCAGACTGACCCCCTTTACTGTGATGATGGCCTCCTGGGTCAAAACAGTCCTGGGGGAGGCGAGGCGACCAAGAGCAGCAATATATTACAGGCGTGCAAACATTCCGGAGAAGATTCCAAGAGCCCACATCAAATGCCGGTTACTCACACGCCCGGGTCTTCCGGGTGCGGCTGGTAAACGAGTCGCTCGTCGACAGACACCAGATTGGTCAGGGTTATCTGCAGAGAGAGCCAACCCTGCCTTTCAGATTCGCACCATAAGCCAGGTGTCACCTGACCTCAAAGAGAGATTCCCTGCACTCGCCTGTGCTCTCAGAGTGGCAGCATTAAAAATGGGAACGCTAAAGCTAGAACATCGAAACATCCTGAAAATACGCCAGTGTCAAGTTAAGTTGGATTAAGGGAAAGTCTGACTTATTTCGACAAGTCTGACTCGTGTAAGTGGGAGTTCCGTTCCATCAACGTGTCCTAAATGAATCCGCCTGAGCTAGTTAACAAGTCTGCTCCGGACCAGGCTAACTGTCTGGCTTAGTTTAGCGTTGTCTCAAAGAACACCTGACGTGTGACAACAGATTCCCAAAAGATCATTCTGTCGGACGAAATTCTGTGATCTCACTACTCATGTCATATAACCTGAATTATGTGTCCTCATCCGTCATAATATTTTACATTATCTGATTGAATTATATTGTTAACCTGTAAGGTGTACCAAAATGACATGATTTTGATTGAGTTAGTGGGAGAGTGAGTCTTGTATATACGTATACAAAAAAACGGAACCCTGCAGTCCGTGCTGTGAGTAAAAGCAAGACGAGGAAGCAGAGAATTAAAACCATCTTTTCTGAAGTAAAGCTCTGCGTGATACTTCCATAATATGGAGAACAGAACTGAGATTGCTACATAATCAATATAATAAAGTCTACAAAATCATGTCTCAGCTTTCCAATTACTTCCAAAATAATTACAGTAAAACCTGTAGTTGTGTTTTGGGCATACAGCAACTCTGGATATAACAGACTGTTTTGCCAGTTCCCTTGAAGTCCGTTATAACGGTATTTTACTGTAAAATAAAAGCGTACGCATATTACGAAGGTTAAACATGAAATGCAATGACTGAAATTGAAAAAAAAATCCATTAAAATAATATGAACAGGAAGATATTTTTATATTTTGTTCAGTCACTGTGTACTTTGAAAGTTTATCAGTAAAATAGCAAAGATAAGATACGGTTATTTGTGCAGAACATTTCACACAGATGTGATTGAAAGTATTTTCCGGAGATCAAATAACACAGAATAACATTATATGGTAAAAATGACACATGAACTCAACCCAGAAGGTTCCCTGTTGGTTATGGGGATAGAACCAGCAACTTTCACGCTATAAGGCGATAACATAAACCACTGTACCACCGTGCCACTGCACTAAGTGCTTGTTACATTTACGTAACTTATACATTTAGTCTGTCTGCAAGTCATTGCCAAGCCAACTCCCTGTCTGTGTTTATGGCCACAGTATTGCCTTTTTTTAAGGATTACATCTTTGTATTCTTTATACAGCTCCATCAGCAGCGTTTATTCTGCAGCAGAAAAAAACACCGCTCTCGTTTTACAGGCTTTCCAACTCATTTGGTCGATCTATCATTCATCCATTCATTTGGGCTTCTTAAATATCGTGGGTGTGCTCAATGAGAGAATGCAAGTCAGTCTTGTATGAGCCTTGATTAGTTACAGCTGAACTGCATTCGTGGAACGATATGAGGCTAAGTTTAGAGATGGAGCTAGTTTGAGTCTGATTTTTTCGGGAAAGTCTGCCTATCTTTAGCTACTTTCATGGAATACCCCCCCGGTGTCCACAATTTCACAACGTTCACCACAATTTTATTCAAAGACACTAATAGACAAACTGAATCACCCCAGTGAGGAAAAATTTAAACTAAACATTAAGAAAACCAAATGTGCTTCATTTCAATTAAGTGGACAGAAACAATTCAAAGGGCATCAGATTACTTTAAAATAGTCTGATATCTTGTTCACATATCTGAACTGTATTTGTGAAGAAAATCACACTTACATTTGTTGAGCAAAGCTCCATTTTCTTCTCCTCTGGATCCACTATGGAGTGTTCCTTAATGTAGGTCAAAGTCCTACTGGTCCCCAGGATCTATAAGGTGAGAAATGTGATTTTATAAGCTAATGAAGTGTTACGAGTCACGTCAGGTTTTACAGTGTTCAGTACTTACTGTGCAAACCCAACCATCACACTACTTTTCATTCTCCATGTTTCATTTGATATAGTTCTTGTCCTTGCTATTAAAACAACAATAACAACAAAAGCAAACAACAACAAGAACAACAATAATAACAATAGGTAACACTTTACCTAAGGGGGCACAAATACTACAGCAGCACACTGACTTAATGTGTTAATTAATCAGAAACTAAGTGTTAGTTACGTTCTGATCTCAAGTTCATTCATCATTAATTAATCATAATGGTTCATATACAGCATTTCATGCAGTTACTATATTTATTCATGATTTGTTACAGTTACTAAGTTATTTGTGCGCCCTCAAGTAAAGTGTTACCTATTATTATTATTATCATCATCATTATTATTATTATAATTATTATTATTATTAATAATAATAATAATATGTCTACTGAGGAGATAACTTTCTTTCCATTTAGCATACAAATTAAATTACTTTAAAAATGATAATTATCATCATTATTAATTAGAGTCTGCACAAATGTAGTTCCACTATTATATTACAGCTGACCGCAAACAGGAGCAGAAAGACTGAGAAATTCTCAGTCAGAGATCTCAGGGTGAGGTGCAGACGGGCACTGACCGCTCGGACGATGCTGGGCAGACCCCACTCTGTGCTGAGGAGCCGGTGGCTGTGAAGCCGCCCGTGAGTGTCCAGATTGCGGTCCAGGACGTCCACACCCACCACACTGGGGTTCATGGGGTTAGGGTACTTCCTCATAGCCGCCTTGATCACCGTCTCCCATGGGTAGCTGTGCAGGAACAACCAGAGCAGCATCGTGAGCAACGCAGACCCTGGCAACGGTCACCAATGCACCAAACGTCATCAGGAGGTGTTTATAGACTTGAATATCCCAACCGCGGAAGTCTCAAATGGTCTACATTGTTGTGAAGGTCTTAGCGGGGGAGTGCAAGAGCCCCCTCACCGCAAACCTCTAGTTCTTCGATGCAACCAGTGTGTTGCACAACACAACAGAGAACAAAAACTCCCGATGTTGGAGGAACAGAAAAACCCAGGCTGTTTGTTTTTCCTTCTTCTGTCATTGCATCATTTCTGAAAGCAGGGAAACCCAGACATGGGGTATTTAACCAATTTTGAAAGAAAAAAAACACGAGAAAAATTGCTGAATCTTATTTTTGTCACCTCATCCATTTGCTGCACAATCGGGTTTATCCAATGTTACGTCAGCAACCTCCATGCCAAAACAGTAATTATACTAAGGATTACCTCTCCATAGCTGCTACAAACAGCTAATTAGCTAAATACCCCACTTCTGACTACTTCTGACACCTACGTCACTGAAACTTCATTGTCAAATTGTACATCAACAGGAAAGACAGGCGCACATGCAGGACCCACAAGTCTTGATAAGAGGCCTTTGTGAAGTTATCCGGACTGCTAACTTTATCATAGGCGTACTGCGCGACTGCAGAGACAGTCAGCTGCTTAATGCCAAACATTTAAAACGTATGCCATAAATCAAATGTAATGGCCAGGTCAAACACAGTGGAATCTGTCCGGGTGTCAGTCTGCTCGTCCATCTCCGTCAGGGTAGAAGCACTATGGTTCATCACAGGATCCACAAATACAAATAAATACATGAAGTTTACAAATGTGCAATGTCTGAATGCATGTCTTTCCAAATGGGTGAAACCCGTTAATTGATTGCTGCCATTTTAATGGGATTGTACCCCGTGTTACTATTTATATTGAATTAATATTGGGAAGTCGCTGGTCGCTATGAATAAAATTGTGACGTTTTGCGGCTGTCAGTGCGCATTATTGGGCACAGTGACGATGCACGAAAAGAGGAAGATGGACAGAGTCGGATTTAAGTCGAATCCAAAGGGGAAAGCAAGCAAACTAGTTTCACAAGAGACGGCGAATCTCATCCAGACGTGCACAAGGCACAGTAACACGACCGGCCTGTTTCACACGTTAGTCGGCGAAATGGACAAGCGTCCACAATGGAGGACAGTGTGATGGTGGGAAGACTGAGCACAACGGTATCCGTTAAAATAATCCCGATTCCAGTTAGAATGCCAGACTGTTAACCTGCGACGATTTCCCCTCGATTTAACAAAGATTAGAAATTTCGATTCCAACTTAAGCGATGCAATCAGTGCTTGCAGCCAATGTACCGTTACATTGGAAAAAAATAATGGCACGTTATATTTCACATTACGCGGGTGTGCTCCTATTATTTGGAAACATAGGCTATACGTCAAGGCCCAAAACAATAAGCACAGAATAGTACCTCGCTTGCATGAACGCCGGATAGCTAAAAAATGAAAATGAAACAGCACTTACGCTTGCAACAGTGAACCGCACTGCAAAAAAATGATGCAAAGCTGTATCGATACACAACTTGCAAAGTGAGCAGGTCAGTTTCTAGTTACACTGCGTTGTACCTGAATATGTGCTCCGTGCTCCAGATCTTCATTTCCCCCCTCCTTGGGTCCACGGCTCTCGCTTTTGTCCGAAAGTAAAGCGCAAATTTCCCGTGATGGTGTCCGTTCACATCTCTCACAGGGAGCGGCCTGATCGCACGGAGCAGACCCGCCCCTGCTCCGAGGTAGCGAATGGCTGCTGGCTCCGCCGTGCGGGAGCCCAGTTTTGGCCAATATGGCCAAAAATGTGGTTTTAATTATTATTATTATTATTTTTAAAGGACACTAATCACGAGGTGTGCGAAATCATGTCCCGGCTTAAGACACTGCAATTATGATTATAGACTGTATTCTCTGATAAAGCAAGCACATCTGTCATTGTATTTGCTTTGAAATGCGTTGTACGATAACTGGTCTGCTGTTCTGGATTAGACATCAATGTTACCCTGTATCAGTAAGCGAACTGATTACCAGCTGTCAACCAGTGCTGTCCAGTCACCCCGGATGCAACATATAGTAGTGATGAAAGCGACCAGTTAACCCTGGTGCGCCCAAACCAGGGGGCGACGATCGACAGCCATAGTGCCGCATTTGTAAAGCGGCCATAAAATAACCTTCAAACTGTCACGCAGAGCAATAATCGTGGGAACCACCGAGAGCAGTAAAGTCGCTTCAGAAAAGATGTCCACGTTATATTTCACATTATCTCTGATTTTCTCCAAAACGACGACAGAGTCCACACAATGCCGCAAGCCACTGCACTAATTTTTATAGGCATTTTTCTTGATTGTTCATCACTGCATATCCTCACTGATGCTTCACCACCCCACCCCCCCGTTTGCGCGGTCCATGGTCTGAAATGTAAGTTCTTTCCGCATGATAGGCCTGCTACAAATCCCAGTTTTAAGTTAACAACATATAATTTTGTCGAGGCTGAGCCAGAGAGCAGCTGTTTTGCAGCAATCCTTTTAAGTGTCAGTCTATCACAGTCAGTGAGCTTCGACTTGCAGTCACGATTCCTGTGTTTCCAAGCTATTTGTCTGCAGATGATATATGATGGTATTTTAAGAGTGTTCCCCTTGACAAATTGAATAGGTCTTAGTGACAACTGCATCTGAAATTTTGGCACTAACTACTTCCTATATTTGGAACTGTACTTGTTATCTCATGTTATTTTGAAAACCAATATAATATGACATATCACATGATATGCTGATGCCACAATGATAGATGTCGCTTTAGCAAGGAGCTCTTTTCTTGATTGTCCTGAAAAGGACACAGCACAACCAGCAAGCAAGTGTGAATTTCAGCACACGCACACGCCTCGGACACTGAGCGGCACGTGAAAGATAGTAGCAAATACATAAATTATTACTTACACCATTCAGCCCTCTGGGCAGCACAGAGTCCTTAGCTGCCGCTGGGCCCCCAGTCTTCCACTGTCCTCAGTCCCAGCTGCTAGGGTACTGGTACTCACCCTTGGTCTGAAGAATGGTGCTCTGAGTGGACCATGGGTTGGTACAGAGCAAGACAGTTTCGATGCAACATGACAGTCCTGTGTCGCTCTGGCATCCACACCCTATATACCTCTCCCTCCCAGTGGCTGTGCAGTTTGGCAGGTCACCAATTCTTCCTGATGGAACAATACACACAAATAGAATCTCCTGGGCTGGAAGGCCTGTCCCTGGCAGTGGACGTCTGTAGTTAGTTTGTGCATGATCTGTACATTGAACTGGCACATGTAGTCAAGGACCAAAGGAAGGAGGGCTTCCCAGTCATGCTAATACTGGTTGACAGGGATTGCCAGTTGTGCAGTTAGGGTACAATGGAAACACCTGCGCCTCAAAGCTTCTCCCCTGGTCACTGTGCAAGGACATCCCCAGATATGGCTGCAGGGAACTGCAAGCTAGGACCCTTCCAGGCCATGCACACATTGCAGCAATTCATGAACAGCTCAGTGTCCTGCTGACAGCCAGTGGAAGTGCTGCCTTAGCTTCCCCTTCTGTTCTTTACCCTGAAGCCCAATGACTCCATGAACTGTCTTCAGCACAACAGGGGCACCAGCAGCTGCAGTAGCTCCTCTGCACCATCCAGCGATCACAGCATGTGTACAGTAGGCCCTCGTGCTCCTCCAGAGTGCCTTAGTGGGAGTGGTAGGCCTTGGTCTCTGGGCCTGAGGGCAAGATCACTTCCCAGCCCAGTTACCCACCCTTGTCCAGCCACTCCCTCACCCTGGCAGCACAGGGTTGCCGCTCTGCTCTGTTATGATGTTCTGGCAGGCATTGTTAAGCAGCTCTGTTTGGGCAGTGGCTGTTTCCGCTGCAAGCTGGTCCCACTTGTCTGCTCAGCAGTAGCGGCCACAGTTTGCGGCAACACCAAGCTGGCGAGACAGGGTGTCTGCGTTCCCATGCAGCCGTTGGTCCTCAAAATCTAACTCTGCCAACACCTCTAACCAATGGGCCAGCTGTCCCTCTGGGTCACAGAAGCTTAGCGACCAAGTGAGGGATGCACAGGCCATCCATAACTGGGACCACCAACGACAGAGGTAGGGATGGAAGTTCAAGCAGGCCTGGACCACAGCTAGCAGTTCCCATCAAGTCACACAGTAGTTGCACCCCAACCTCCTCAGAATATGGGCTCCCCTTCAGATCCTGCCTGTGACAGGATCATGCCTATCCCCTCACTGCTGGCATCCACGGCCAGCACGGGAACATTGCTGAATGCCATTCATAACTGGCAGAGGGCCATAGTGCAAGTATCACTTCCCTTCAATGCAAAGCCACTTCCCTTCTCTGTAAGATAGTGTAGTAGCTTTGCATTGCTGGCAAAGTACCCAGCCAAGTATCAGTACTATGTAACCCGCCCCAGGAAGCTTCGCTCCATGCTCACGCCATGGCCCAGGAAGTCCGTTTTCCACTGAAGGGAGGGGGGGGGCACTCCCCATTTGACAGCAGAAATGATATCGGTACAATAATAGACTTTAATTTAATGAGGTGTTTTAACAACTATCCTGACAACACACAGCACACTCTGCATGAACAAATACAAAAATTCATTTGAATTTATTAATAACGGCACTGCATCAAAGTTACATATATGGTGTACATAGTTTAATGCTTAAAGCAAACTTAACTGGACATGATTGTATCGTTTAGGTTTATACTTATTAGTCAATTAATTCTATTTTGTAGGTTAAAGGGACACAGTAGTTATTATTAGTAGTTATTAAAACTATTGCGAGGGAACTTAAAACTATTTAAAAAATATTTTCTCATCCTGACCTCTTAGGGGCTCCGCAGTAATATATGACTAATCTTGAATAAATATACATGAGAAAAGGTTTTGATATTTTTTTTAGCTGAACAAATTTAAGTTTACACACATGCCACATACTAGATATACCTAGCCAATTATTGAACATATGCGCAGTCCACGCGCATGGTTTCCACTAACTTTAAAAATCTGAGCTGACGCCAGATGACTATTTTACGTGACGTCCCCTCGTCAGCAACTGACATCAGGGATGAGAACCTGAGTGCAGCCGTGTAGTGGGTGATACCTCAGCACACTAGTTGGACCAGTGTGAGCCACCAACCACTCCATATTTACCTGTAAGTTGGAGGACTTCCTTGCTGGTCTGGATGTAGATTAACGTCATGCCAAGCACGAACCGGGTACGAGAAACTAAAAACAACCGCGGAAACATGAAGTATGACGTGACCTTACGTATCATGGGTTTTGCCAAAACACGCGTACCCAGGGCCATTAGAATTACGTGCGCATGCGCAGTTTTATGGGAATTTCCCAGTCCCCGCTTCAAGAAAGTGGGATTTCGCGTTTAATAGCAGCATCACTAGCGCATGGAGTCTGCGGTGTTGGTACGGGATAGCCTGTCTTTTCCGTATGGTAAGCCACTAAAACATCTGCCTCTTTCTGATTTAGTGGACGTTTACTGAGTTACTATGCGGCTGTAACTTTGGGTGTTTGGTTTCCGGAAAATGAAGTTGTGTAGTATCGAAGGAAGATATTTTAAACATGTTTGACGCGTCGATAATGAAGCAATATGAATTTCTCCGAAATAAATTGTACAATATATTCCGTAACTGGAGTCATATATAGTTATTGGAAAGATGACAATTAATTCGTCGGGCGGATTTGTACGTGTTTTTCATTTTTCAGTTCGATCGCTAATAGAAACTTGTGGACCAGTTGTGTCTAATTCCTGATTTAAAACGAGTACACATGAACGATTTCTTATAGGGTTTTACACGCACGCAAACGCTCGGTCAAAGTAGGAGTTTGGCTAAACCACTACAGTAGTTAGCACTTTCGCCGCGTGCTGTTCGAGTCTCCGCCGTGGCTCACTCTGCGGAGTCCGCATGTTCTCCCTACGTCATCGTGGACTTTCCACCGGGTACTCCGGTTTTCCTCTACAGTGTAAAAACATCCTGAGGCTGAATGGAGCTTCCAAATTGCCCATAGGTGTGCATTTCTGAGTAAATGATGAGTGTGCCCTGTGATGGACTGGTGCCCCATCCTGGGTCAATCCTTGCCTTGCACCCGTACCCCCTTTTTAGCGGAGTTCATCAGCACTAAACCAAATATTGGAGGCACGTGTCGCGTAAGGACAGTAGTCGCTTCTCTGAATTTCTCGTCGTCGATTACGCTTGTGGCAATATGATGTCATTTTAATTAGGGATGCATCGAAATGAAAATTCTTGGCCGAAACCGAAAACCAAAAAAAGAGGAAACCAAGGCCGAAAACCGAAACACCGAAAGAAATTATGCCAATAATTAGTACCATTGCATTTATGG
>JABFEB020000132.1:10090751-10109238 GCA_019775895.2 Stomatorhinus ivindoensis
GCTATTAAGTTCTCCCCAAGCGAGCTTGATGGGCCGAATGGCCTCCTCTCGTTTGTATAGTTCTTATGTTCTTATATCACATCTTGATGCCATATTCCGATATGTGGAATTTCCCCTAGTAGCATTAGTACATTCTACATTCATAAAACAAAAAATGGAGATGAAATCAAATAAACTATAGCTGAATATGATTTGCTATTAAGTATGTTTTGTCAACAGACACGAGGCAGTGCTCAGTAATGTGACATGATTATTGCACAGGAACACATAGTGCAGCCCTAAAAAATTAAATGTCATGCAGCCCTAGTAAATGAACTTTTTTATGGTAGTGCTAATAGCTTGGGCGTCCCACAACATCCCACAAGAAAAGGTTTCCATGACGCCAAGGCGTTACTCTGGCAACTCAAGTCACCCTAAGCATGAATGAGGAAATTTCAGCTGGAAGGCCTGTAAGGTCATCTCCTTGGTTGTGGTTGATGGGAAGATTCAAACAAACAAATCAGACTCTACAGAGGGCGTCCATAAAAGATCAAAGAAAAGTTAAATGTCACCGTCCGGCTTCAAAACTACTCCATTGTTTCCCTGATCTATTCAACTGCATCCTTAACTTGCACTGAAAAGGGAAGTCTGGAATTTTATCAGTGACATCAATGGTGCAGAAATGGAGTCAGAACTCGATATGCAGTGAGGAAGGAACACAGCGAACAAGCCTTACGTCAGTCACAAAACTGATGGACAAATACAGATGATTCCCTCAGAAGAGCTTCTTGTCACTTCCAGGTAAAATGGAGCCATATCTCCACCTGGCTGAGGTACCAAAGGAGTGTCAGAGACAAGGTGTGACTTTCACGTGCTCTGTAGGTTTCAGGGCGCTTGGGTCTGTCTGACTCTCTGACACATTCCCATAAACACAGATGCACACAAAGCAAACGGGACAGCTTCAAGGGCCATAGTCTCCTCTGAAACAAGAAATTTGTCTTGACTCATTGAGTCACCATCGAAAATATGAAATTCCATCCTTGAATGTTGGCTGCACCTTCTGTTTGTATCGTGGACCTGGACACAAAGCTCCATGCTTCCTGCAGGACCTAGCAGGGTGCGAGTTCTGACCTAAGACAGCCTGCAGGTCCTGCGCTGAATAGTCAGATCTCTATATACATTTATAGATTTGGCTGCAGAATATATATCGATGCACCTTTCCTCCATCTGCTCATACTTTCTTCATCATGCCACCTGCAGCTTCCGCTTCACCTATTTGGCCCATATATAGAAATGAACTATTTCAGATGTTACATTCATGCCTACTGCACAAACAGGAGGGAGTGTTTCCAGGAATGTCCCACTGGCCAGTGGCCGCGGGGGGAAACCGAGGACACTATGGGGATTATATCTGTCAGCTCGCTGGGGAAAGTCTAGGGAGGAAATGGCTGGGGATCTCCCAAGACGAATCCCAACTCGGCCACAACGACAAAAACAAATCAGAACTGTATTTGTCTCTGTTGGGTAGTCAGCGACCTAGTCCATACCGAGAGCTATCGATTACAGCATGACCAGGATCATTTTGTGATAATAGCAAATTATTCTGAATGACTTTTATGATAATGGAGTTGAATCATCAAATGATAAACAAATCACATCAGTTTGTATTTATATTCTTTGCTTAAACAAAAACGGGCACTAAAATTAACTCGGAATTTCTGAACTGGAACCTGGACCTGAGACAGAGAAGCCTGCAGATCAGTAGGAGGTGCTGAGCCCGGGGTCACACCCGCCGATGCAGATCAGTAGGAGGTGCTGAGCCCGGGGTCACACCCGCCGACTCACGGCCATCACAAGTTCTTCTGTATACCCTACGGCTGATTAAAGCCCCGTGAGCAGAAATAACTAAAGGCTGTCTAGGAAAGTAGAGCGTGCAGCAGTGTTCAGACAGGTGAAAAATACGATCTCTTTTTCTCCTTTTACTACTGCTAGGAAATACAGTAAATTAAGGGGCTATTTTTACCATGGAGGAAACTGTATCATAAACATTGCAACAGATTTCAATGTACTCACATAGAACCAAAGACCAACGATTGCTGACAGACTCCCAACCCTGGACATGATGATTTTAAGCAAGCAAAGCTGCTATATTATACCTCTGCACCTAATGATGAAAAATCAGCACCAGACTGTCCTGTTTAGCGACACCCCCAATCCATCCATTGCAATCAATTTCTCAGGCTCTTGACGCAACCCTCCATGCAGGGTGCAAAGCAGGCAGCGATGACAGGTGCATGAACGCCGCGACGGCTGGACTCGAACACTTGCGACTGGGCGTGGCTTCTGGGCCAGCTCAGCATACTACCCCGAACCTCCAGGATTCCCCGACTGGAATCCATCGTGAGACAGATCAAGGAACCATCATGTGGTAAAGCAGCTTATGAGGGGATTTACCCGCTCGCTATGAATCACATCCGTGTGTGCAAGCAGACGCGTGTCCGTAATGCAATGCGTGACGCTGTGACTGCGAGCAGGTGCTTGCGCTCGGCCACCGGCTTGTGCCCCCCCCCCCCCCCTGGCAGTTGTGCCATCTGCTCCGGCCGTCCCGCCGACAGGCTACCCCCAGTCTCCCGCAGCCACCATGACAGCTGCATGCGTGTGTGGACCCTGGCGACAGAGCGACGCAGCTTATAGTCAGACAAACATCCCCGTTCAGGGAAGTTTGGGGAGATGCAAGCATGGAATGTGTTAGAGGTAAAATAAGGGCTGATGGGGACAGGGACAAATGGGAAAAGGGGACTGTCACAGGATGCGTACACCACAACAGTGTAAGAGAAGTAACTAAGTAATCATCACATTTAACAATTCACTTCATACAGGGATTTCTGTAAATATCGTCATAGCTGCTTTAAAACTGCTGACATGAACAGTCTACTGCAGGGCCATTCAACTCATGGTCCTCGGGGTGCGAGCCCTGCTGATTTTCCAGCCTTCCTTCACCTGTGAGCCAGGTGTGAAGCCTCTGACCAATCAGAATCAGTAATTATTAAACTGACTGCTTGGGAGAACTGAAAACAAGGCCTGGATTTGGAATTGAGGGCCTGAATTGAATAGTCCTGGTCTACTGCATGCAGAGAGCAAACGTCATAACATCGTCAATTTGTACTTCATTTATTTGACTGCTTTTTTTGATCCTGCAGTTAAATCCTACACGCTTGCTCACTTAGCAAATTAGCAGGAAGGTGCCATGCTGCCGCCTGCGTAGGGACTGGTCTGGTGCTCGGCGCCACTGGGAGGGACACTGGGAGTAAGTCCTGGCTGGCATGTGGGCCGCCTGCCTCGGGTGCCCTTAGCAACCCGCAGCACCACCCAGAACCCGCTGCCATGCAGCCTCGACTCGCCTGCCTCTCCAGACAGACCATTTCACTCCAGCTGCCCCTTCAAGCACTACGGAGGCCCCCCCACCCCTCCACAACCGGCCTGCTCAACAGGACGCCAGCATGACGCATTCCACGCTGAAACCCTCCATTAATTACAACCCTGAAAATGTATCTGGGCGGCGACGCTGATGAAAAACACCGCAACCGCCACAGGAATGCAGCACGTCACCCACACCTTGGAGGACAGCTGGACACGCCTACACGAAGAAACTGTCCGTCCAGGGATATTTTTAGCAGAGTGAGGCAAGCCTCGCCTGGCCCACAGGTAGGTAAAAAAAGAAATAATCATTCATGCTGGTCATTACTAAACAAAGAGATTATAAAAGCCAAGGAGATTAATCACGCCAACCACAGGAAACCTGAGAGGTGACTAAGCCATCTCAGACAGGCCGAGATCCTGGTTTAAACAACAGCCGCAAATGACAGCTTCATACAAACTTAGTTTTATTATAAAAATTTTCAGTGAGCTTCTGCTTTAGTGCTGGCAAACTCATTGATCCACATCTTCAGTGTAAGCAGAGACATACTCCT
Source organism: Stomatorhinus ivindoensis (assembly GCA_019775895.2). Classification (NCBI taxonomy): domain Eukaryota; kingdom Metazoa; phylum Chordata; class Actinopteri; order Osteoglossiformes; family Mormyridae; genus Stomatorhinus; species Stomatorhinus ivindoensis. The sequence goes on from JABFEB020000132.1 coordinate 10,094,702, forward strand.
GGGTAAACTAGGTTTGGTCTAATCCAAATTTCTGTTCAGGACAGAATGGGTTATTTAATACTGTTAATATAACATAAACATTACGTATTTCCCCATGGATAAACCGGTCATTGCTACTTGAGAATCACCGCCTGTCGCATCACAGTCATGCAAGGTCATGCAACTTGTAGAGCATTTTTTAGCTGCCTGTCTTTGGGACGGAGAACTGGGCACTGCCCAAGTTCGCTGCCATTCGGAGGAAGAACATGTCAAAGTCTGAAGGTTAAACCCACCCCATACATGCGTGTTTGGGGCAGTCTGGGCTGGAGGACAGAACCTGTGAGCACAGGCGGAATTCCAGGCAGATTAAGGGGGCAAAACCTCCAGCACGAGGCCTCAGCCGTGTGAAAGTTAAAGTCACAGCATCCACAGAACAAAGGAATGATACTCACCTCTGTCATTGTGCATGGTGACTGATGCTTGTCTGTTGGGGGAAAAAAAAAAACACTGAAGTCAAACGTACAACTACGGAAGAGCAGTCACAAAAAATAGCAGCGACTGTCACCATCAGTCTCTGGGCTTGATAACGACTGGAGCCAAGATCTCCAAATAAAGTAAAAAATCTGTACATGAATCATTGCTCTGACCCATATTTTACAAGGACAACAACTGTACAGTGCTTAAAATGGATAAAAGACCATTAGGAGTTAATTCAGTACCAGAGGGATAAGTTTACTGTTTTTTTTGTTACAACAATGCCCATTTTTGAAAACATTTTGTAAACTCCATCAACCATAGTTATCTTAGAAAAGCCCTCTTGTGAGATGCCTGTAAGCATTTTATTATATTAAGGAGGGAAGAAAAACGGACAATCCGAACTCACACAAAGAACAAACTAAAATAATTCATAATTGCTTTTTTGCCTCACACCATCTTTTTAATATTAAATTACTTGTAACATAAGAATGTTAAGCAGCTTTTATTATTATTTTGCAGGTGCTTAACAGAATAGGATACCAGGTTACTGGGCTCCTGGTGCCCCCCCCTCGTGGATTCTGTCTCCGGCTAGCTGTTGCTATGGAAACACCACGGCAACTCCAACAATGCTAAAGCAGAGCCAGGGGGTCAAACGGCCACAGAGCTGCCCCGTTTAACACTCACGGCTTGGCGCGAACACAAACTCACTTTGCGGCGAGTCCCGTCATTACATGCGCACACACACTATCTCACACACGCGTGCGCACGCACACACACAGTTGGGTATACCTATCCTTATGGGGACAACTCATTCACTTCTACGGGAAAAATGCTAACGCTGACTATGACAACCTTAATCTCCGCCCAGCCCTAACCATAACCATAAGTAACTAAACAAGATACAAGAGTTTTTGCATTTTTAGTTTTTTCACAGCAGTCACCGACTTTTATAAAATAGAGTTTTACCAGTCCCCATAAGGGAAAAAAGCAGATATTTATCACGTTATAGGGACATTGTGTCCCCATAAGGATAGGTATACCCGCTCACACATACACAAACACACACACACACCGTTCAGTAGCAGAGCCTTTCCCAGCCCTGCTCTGTACAGCACCCATAAATGCCAGCATTCTGTCAAGTTATGTTACTCGGGTTTGATAAGGAAATTAATTGACTGAGTCACACGATCCATCTTGAGGGTATACTTTACTTATGCACAAGCTATACACTTTAATTCTGTTAGTCAAACAGCTGTAGCCATTATTTTGAAATTGTTTATTTTTTCACCTTTTGTATTTATTTACCAGTATTTTCTACCATATTTTACTCATGAGCTATGAACAAATAATCACTGATTAAATGGAAGTGCATTACAAATTAATGCGATTATTAATTACGCTGCTCAACCAAAGCTATTGGAGAGTCAAAGGAAGATTTCAGTTATCATACAATTAATTTAACTTTAATTACAATCTTTCCAATATGAAATTGAAGCAACACCTTAAGCAAAAAGCTCATATGCACTTAGCGCTTGGGGCAGGGCATGTCACAGGGCTCAGGGATTTCGCATTAATAAACTGATTCTTGGGGAGGGAAAAAAGACATTATTCTGTGATGGAGATTTATCTGCCAAAAAGCTACAGGTATGTCATTCCTGCAGGCACAAATGACATAGTATTTGTAGAACACGGATGTCTTAATTGTTTATGAGGAAGAACACAGTGCAGTCTAACTGCGACCCCGTGAAAACATGACCCCCCCCCCAAATCAGCCCTTTAATTCAACCTCCCTGCTAGATTAAGCAAGGCCAGCATACGTGTACAAATCAGACGGATCGATCATTCAGGGAGGCAAGCGGGAAACCCAAAAGAGGAGAACATGAGAACTTCATACACACAGAACTGAGGTGGGACTCAAACCAACAACCCTGGAGGTGTGAGGCACTGCCATGTAGAATATGCAAATATGGCACAAAGGTTACAACCGAGGTACAATTTTTACCTGGAGAAAAGGAGAAAAAAATGAAAAATAAATACAGCTTCCTCCCTATGATGATAACTGATCCTAATTGTGATAATTGGGATACCAGAGCTCATTTTAACTTCCTGCTGTGTTATAATTCCTTGAAATAGACAAAATATATCACATCGAGCTGCTCAAGAGATATCAGTTCTTTGACTTGAAGAAATTGAGCCAGGAACAGAAAGCCTCAAAGGCAGGATGTAAACAGTGCGCCCCACCCCACCCAGAGTCTCTTTGTCCGTCGCTACGCTGCTGTCACAATTAAGATGGACGCCTTTCGAAGGTCGACTGCATCCTCAAATGTTCCCCTCTCTTCTGCCTCGCAAAGCTGCCCAGTGCTCTTGCTGAAGGGCGCATTTTATCTTCAGCCAAGAAAGAGGTTGCAGGGAACACATCATCCAATAGAAACGGCGGCCTGCATTTTTGGACCAACCCTGTGAGTCGCTATGGTTATACGTGGCACAGAATGCCATCATTCCTGTTTCGGCAAATTCAGCAAATTCTTCTGCAGCCAAAGCAGGCAATCAGCAATGCGTGTGGTGGGCGAGGCTCAGGCCAAAGCAACGCAAAGACAATTATGCTCTGAAGGAATGTAATTAGCAGCAGATGAAAAAAATCAAGGCAAGTCATTTTAAGTATGCGGAGATCATAAAAGCAATGACACACTCAATGGCATTGTAGTCTCACACCTGGGAGTCTGAATGCGATCACAGGCCGTGTGCGTTTGCGGCGTCGCATTGGGAGTCTGAGTGCGCATGTTCTTCCTGAGTCTCATTCTGGTTGCCTCCCATGCCCCAAAACCATGAGTTTGGGTGAATTAGTATTTCTACCCATCCTGGTGTGCAATGAACTATATCCATCAAAGGTGTCCTGAATTTCCTGGAAAAAGCTTCAGGTTTGCTATGATCCTGTACTGGATAAACGGTAAAAAGGATCAGTTCTCATTCCAGCTCTGAACTTAGGCATTAATTTGCACAATTAAAACTACGTAAGAGAGGTGACTACAGGTTTGCGGATAATTTGAAGGTCATTAAATGTACCAAGTGTGGTGGGGGGGTTGTAACTCCCCGGGCCAGTTACCTGTCGTAACTAGAAGCCAAGTTGAGCACTTATTACTGTAGTACTGATTTTGCGCAACCAGTAATGACATCCCAGGATTAAGATCCCAGGATCTGGGTTAATAGACTCCACATGTTTCAGATCTCTGGGTCCAATGAAGCTGAATGTCACATGACTTTCCTAAATTAGCCATGTACTATACAGCAGAGTACAGATCATCTCAGGCTGCAACATATTTCCATGGCCTTGATGTCACTAAGTCTATCACTGGGCCCCAACGCAGACAATCTTGTAGCTAATCAAAGTGCCTCTTAGCTATGAGAATCCTATGGCGCTCTGCTGCACACCAGAGTGTTGGAGAAACTTCCTGATGACACTTTCGCTTTGCCTGTGATCTTTTTTGGGGGGAGGGGGCAGTCTAACACTTTTAGTAGGTCTTATGTTCTAATCCCAGAGCAGCATTTTTTTTAACGCTTGAAAACAACACAGTATTCACAGATTATTAACACATGTAGGCCTGGTGGCTGCTTCCTAAACTGTCTGTCATATCATCTGTATTTATAATCATGTTATTATCGTTATTATTCACCAATCCAACCTTGCATCTCCATAACAATTTCTGTAGTATAGTGTTGCAGTAAGCCTGGAATCTATCACTGGAAACACAGCACACTAGACTGAGGGCATCCTGGATGGGACGGCAGGTTACGGCCCCACCTTAATCTTCCTTTCCTTTGCGAAAACCACCGCAAGCATCCAGAGGTATGATTACGAGCATTACAGTGTGACCGAGGATGCAACACGAAGCTTATCGGTCTGTTTATTCGGCATAATAAGGCCTGCCCTCGTCACCGAGAACTTAAGTGCGTGAGGCTGAACAAACGGGCACTATGAGCTGCCAGATGGACCACCGCCGGACAGCCGGGGGCACCGCGGTGTATTACAGCGGTAATCAGAAACGGCGGTAAGAGAACAGCATATAGATTGGAACTGTTTGGAACTATTTCTCTAAATTCAGGGGCCTGCCCCACCCGACCCCACCTATAAACCGGAACTAAAAGTAAGATCACGATAACATTTAAATCTGCTTGTGCGTAAACGTATCTATTTACTAGCATATGAGTGGAAATTTAAACTTCTTAAAATATTTATTTCACATTACATATTTCTTTTTTATATTAACAAATTCTACAAAAAATGGGCCACGTTTATTTATAATTCACTAAACCACCAAGAATTTATACTGTTCTTTAGTTAACCTGCTTAAAATCATCCGGAGATATTGCTTTAAATTATTCCGTCATGCCGGGCATCGTACTGGTAACGATAAGCAGGTAAATATCATTAAATCTTTCACCAAAGGCACTTAAGCATCTCGATGTTAGGATAAATGCGGGTTGATGTTCGTGGCAGCCCAAATTTCTCAATGGGGAGGCAATTCGCGGTCAACGACAGGCGCGACTTGGCTAATGTCGCGACATGAACATGGCCGTGGGGGGGGGTCCTTTTGTCCCAGCTCTGGGCTGATTAAATCGCACGGCCCCATTGTTTACAGCGGCAGACAGACAGCTCGGGAGACAGCACCTTTGTGTCGGCCACCATCTGGAAGGACCTCTGGGGTGGCAGCTAGTTGTAAATATCGTTATTTAAACGTGTAATTCAGCAGGCGTCATGTGCCAGCCACTTGGTTTTATGTTGACTTCAGAACATTTAACATAAAATCCGAATAGAATGATATCTGATTACAAAAGGATAATCGACGTGTCTTTTGATTTTGATACGATAGATCATTGATAGCAATGTAATCGCATGTTTTTTCAGCCTCGGAAAAGCCACGGCTGGGCTTGATCTCCACGCGTGTTACATAATCTAGATTTGCGGTATAATTTTGAACAGCGACAAAATGGACCTGCGCAGCATCCCTGCATTTAAACGGTGCGCTTGGCATCTCTGCAACCCACCACCGAAAATACATTTATGTCATTTATGTACGACAAATATGGCCACTCTAAAGGCTCCACGCAGACACAACCCCCCTATCCAAATGCTCACATCAATGTTATTTTGTACATGAAATAATACAGAATCGTCAACAGAGTATAAACAGTATGGGGAGCATTTCAGGAATATTTTCATTGGTGCGACAAATGTTTTGTATGTACATATTTTAATCTCATCCATTATTCGTAAACTGGGGCAAATCAGAGGTGTTTTAATTCTTAATGCAAATAAGTGTAAAGCTCTGAGATTTTGATTATTCGTATAAACCATAACATAAGAGAACACACTGAGATCATCCCTGAAGCTGTCAGAAATGACCAGGGGAACGATGCTACAATTACAGGCAGTCTGGCGTTATTACCTGGAGCATCCTGATGCTGTAACCTGACAGACCCATCTTTGCGAATCCTGACGTCCCCGGGTCCCCCGATCCTGCCTGCGTGACACCCCGCCGAAGCCCCACGGGACTTGGACTCTCCCCCGCTTCCCCGCGCCAAGGAGCAGCAGCACTGATAGCACACGGCCCATGCCTGCTCCTCGTTGATCGGCTGGCCGTACAGAACCAAGATCTCCTCCAGCGACAGCTCCTCCTCCGCTCCGTCCTCGCCATCCATGGTCATCTGCCCGGGATCCAACGCATCGCCGCGCTCCGGTCGCGCCGCCGGAGCGCTCAGCCTCCCTTCATCGGCGTCCCGCCTCTTGGCCATGCTCTCATTATATCCGTCAGAGGTGGGGGGGTCCGAGCCTAAACAGCTAATCGCAATAGTGTTTGCCGTAAGTCATACGGTAGAGCTGGACACTCCAACGTGTATCCCGACTGTAACACCAGCTCTATGAATACAGCCGCCCTCCTGTCAGCCTTTTTTATGCGCTCTGGTCACGTGACCGATTTGCTTACGTGGTCCACATGCCTGCTAAGTTGTATAATTCGTGCCGGTGTTGTCATTTTCGTCCTCCAGCTATGACTCTGCGCTGCAGGAATCATGATTTCTATTCATTTTCAATTCATATTGTGATAAAAAATGTGTTCAAATAACGCACTCAAATAGCTGCCGTTTTTACGAATCATAGCCGAACGCTGTGCATTATTTGTGTTACCCTTCACTTACTGCACTGTTACCCTGTACTGTGCATCCAGTGTTGAACCCCAGCATGTGACCCCCATTGTGAATTTCCTTTCGCCAGAATACTAAATTTTGTAATCCTGTTTCATAACCTGTCCGTATTTATATTAATTGGGATTCCTAAGTTGAATTCGTCAAATGACAGGCACTTCACGGATGTTTACCTAAGGGAATCATCTATGTATAACGATGTTATATATGAACAATTTTTAGAAATAAATGTAACACATGAATTCGAGATATCACAAACGGTACATTGATTTTGATTATTGTGGATGAATGTCTTTTCCTTGTCTCCGTAAATGAAATGCCTTGTGCGTAGACCCAACTGTTAGCAATTTAAGATGCACTGATTACTCTTTCAAGAAAGAGCCGAGCCATTAAACAAAGTGCTTAATAAATATTTGTAATCCTGTAGGGAAAATTAATTCTGGAGCTTATAGATTTGCCGTGACTTATTGCGCCCTCTGTCGATATTTGACAGCCAACGTATCACTTTTCAAAAAATATTTTCTGGATGTATTTTATTATATTTGTTTATTTTTATTATATACTGTTTTTTGTTTGAGAAACACATGCATGTTATAAAACCACAATTCGCATTTAAAATAGTTATTCCGGAAGTAAAATACGACTTGCTTTTTTGTAGTATCTTGGCTCTAAAGCCTTTCATCTTTCAATGAGTTTCAAGTAGACCTTGTTCAATCACGATTTTTTTTTCAGACATTAAATATTTGCTCTTAACGCTAAGTAGCTGTTATGACTGTTTTACATAAAACGGCGAAATAATATTCGGTTGCGATTAAAATTCCACGTATTACTTGTGGATAATAAAACTGTAAGATCGTCCATGCAATAAACACGGGGTCTAATTGAGAGCCATTTTTATCCCTGTGTGAAGTGAGGGGGCGTGGTCTTCTCGGGAAGGAAAGTCAGGTGACCGGGATTGTTTGTGCTGATTCACTGTGTAATTCACAACTGTAGGTTTAGGGGTCCAGTAGTCCAGACCAGACCCTGTTGCAAATTTCAGTTTATTGCCGTTTTCCCCACAAATTTTCGCTGTGCAGCCTTGACCCTCTTAAAGCCAGTATCTTAGTAAGCCTCTTTTTTCACAGTTGGAGAAGAGAGTGAATCGTGGAAGTCTTTCTCAGGAAAGTCTGTTTTGCAGTGAGGCTCGTTCTGCAGCAGTGTGCCTGTGACTTGCACCAGTCAGCTTGCCCGCAGGCCAGAGAGTGCAACATCCTTTGCAGTGACCCCAGATCAAGCATACAAGGAACTTAAACCTAAGGTGGTAGTTGAAAAGAAATAGCAGATGTAGTACATATGCGATGACCATGTTGTGCACCAGCTGGTACGGTACCTCGCAGTCATTCCCTGTCGTGCACCCGGTTGCCAAGAAAAATCAGACAAGCCGCATTGAAAACTGTTACAACTAATCATAGCTCAAAGGGGATCTGCACATGCCGTGTAAACATCGATCCCTCTTCTGACAAGCTAGAGATATAGTTCCCAATCCGGTCCTTGGAGCTACAGACAGTCCACGTTTTTGCTCCCTTCCAGCTCTCAGCAGTGCACTGGGTACCTGGTGGGAAGCAAAAATGTGGACTGCCTGGCAGGGAGATCGGCGGGAGCAAAAACACGGACCGACTCTGGGCCACCAAGGACCGCATTGGGAAACACTAGTTTGATAAATTGACACAGGACAGACAGAGATGGACCGGACAAGATGGACGTTTCTTTTATTTAATTTAACAGAAGAAATAACACTGAACACAACAGTTACAGAAGAAAGTCACCCATTAATTAAGGCCTGGGAACGTATCTGTATAACAGGAGATTTTGCGGTTTTAAATACTTCTCATGTATCGAAACAGGATATTTCATTAAGCATTCAGAAGGATTGGCATATTTTAACTGCTAGTTCTAGTGAAATTCAGGGTGGGCATAATGGTTGAGTACTGAGGAACGTCCAATCAATGGACCAGCACGATCATTGATGGTGGACGACGCAGTGGCACTTTCAAAACAGCAAGAGGGCACTTTCTGCATGCGCCTACTGGCAGCCCGTCACCACACTGGGCCGCTTTCGGCTCCTGCTGGGTTGTTTAATGGAAACAGTCCCTCCAGCAGCCTGCACGGAGAGCAGAGACTCCAGGTGTGGCCTTCTGGTTGGGATCTCCTGGGAATGCTGGGCCCTATTTCACACCCTGGGGCGTCGCTGGCCTCACACCCGTCTCCTGGGGGCTTTCTGCACCGCCCCCCCGTGCCTCCCTTCCGGATTCCTCTGTGACCTACCATTAAAAAAGACGGAGAGATTCGCTCGCACACACACACACACACACACACGCACAGTATCCATGTGCCTTTTCTCCACACTCTGTAACTGGAAAATGTATGAAGAGCTCAACTGAAGCGAACATCTGTCTCTTGAGGGGTGTATTACTTTCAAACAGCATAATAATCCAAAGCCTTTGTGCAGCCTAACAGCGCTAACTAGTTACACCAGGGGAAGCAACATTCACAGAACCTCACAGCAGTTACGCCAAGGAAATACATTTTGGACCAGGAGATTTAATATTAGAACCACACCTCATACTTGCACCCAGACTTCTTTAGGGTTTTTGTGTACAGAAAAGATTAAACATACTATTGGACCTGTCTGGTATCTAGAATACATGTGTAATGCACCCAGGTGAATGTAAACCCAAACCTGCCACTCATACCTCCTCGTGATAAGAAGTCCCCATCTGGCTGTTGGTGCTCGCGCCTGAGGGTAGGGACTCTTTTCCACACTGCGTGCAGGCATTCACCATTTTCTTCGGCCGATGGGAGGCGCCAGCGCTCTCCTGTTTTCCCTCATCCCCCTTACCTGGAAAGTCAAGATTGGAGCGCTGACCCAGTCATGACAGCCGGGTCAACAGCCCTCCCTTGGTTAACTTCTTAAATTTCTTACGTTACAGCTCAAATAATACGATTAACATAATAATAATGACGATGAACTAAATAAATAGAGAGACTGATAAATAAATGTGCATAACGTATAGAGGATTGGAAACACACATGATCATCTTCCAAGGATATGCCGTTTTTTTCTGCGAGCCATTAACGTACCTTGTGATAAATTTGATTCTGCGCTTTATGATTTTGCAAATCACCTTTCCCCGTTATCTCCGATATTCCTACGTGTACCATCACTGCCTTGTATCACCTGGGTGTTCATAGAGGCGCAATTTTCACGAATTGTGCTATTTTTGCGTGCATTATAAAATCCGATTATCAGGAATGGGATCGTTCGATTTTCAATTTAAAAGAAATGCATGTTTCCCTGTCTTTTGCAGGAGTTATCGCAGTTCATTCAGCTGTAATGCAGCATTATTGCAATGACCGGGAGCTTACCCGTCACTAACCTGCACATGTTGCGGCGCCTTCTTTTTCAGCACTACCGTGATTTTTATTGATGACACCCAGCTGCGGGACCTCGGTGTCGGTGTTTGTTAGCCATGTCGTTTCGGTCTCCCTGGTCCAGCTCTCATAGTAGCGTGGCTCGATTGCGTTAGCCTTGCTTCCACCGCAACCCATCCGCGCTGCCCTCCCCCGCTGGCCGTCCAAAAGCGAAGGCTTTCAGTTCCTCCCGTGAGCCCCCACCATACTCAAAGCCATCGCTCCCCGAAAGGCTTCTGCCGCTACCGCCATTTGCTTCAACGAAAATGCTTCGAAACTGGTATAAGTACGAAACCCCCTCTACGGATATAGGGGGATCTGCGGGAGAAATGAAAAAGCCTGTCTACGTCACGGTAGGCGTACAAGATTGAAAACAAACCGGAGACTGCTCTTAATATGTATAGCACGTAATTTCTGTTATAGCACACATGTCTTTTAGCTCATTTCAGGCACCTAGAATAATTGAATAACAATAATATACTGTTTGCAAATGTAAGGAGCTTGTAAATGTTTGTAATTATTATTATTAGGGATGTAGTTATTGTTATTACTGATGTTAAAGTATTGACATAAAAGTCTAGTCAGTGTTTCACATTTTAAACACTGACTTTTATCTTTCATTATTTAATATTTCCTCTTCTGATGTAATGATTAATGCTGGCAGTGAAGAATATGGGAATGAGCCGCAGTTGGACTATCATCTCGTCCGGTTTCCAGAGGCTCTCCTGACGTGTGTGTCCATACTGTCACACGACATAAACGCACTGACTGTCTAAGCACCTCCTGGTACTTATCCGGTCCATCCTCATTTAGCGGACAGAGGGCCTAGCGGATCTTGCTTTGCTTTTAATGTAATCATACGTTCTTCGAATAAAAGGTTAAGAAACCCTATGAAACACGTCTAGCCTACATCTTAATTTGACAGAAATCTCCTGCTTCTAAAGCTGCCATTCTGAAAGTCTCTGCTTTAACATTGTTTTGGCAGCTTTTTGCAAGTTCCAATACTCCTTATCCGGGGTTGTTGACCCATCTAGTTCTTGCCCAGTGGTTTACAACGAAATACCTGTATTTCTTTATTAATGTACGAGACAAATGGTTTATTTGCCTGTCTCAAAGCTTCAGTGTTTCAAGAAGTGTATTGAAAGTTTCCCTAACTCCAGCGTCACGCCACTGGGTTGTTAACGTCATTGTGCAGCAGACTCACTCAGTTTTATACCCATATATATTTATTTGTTTATAGTTACGATAATGACAAGATCTTCCACATGTACTATTTAAACACAAAATATACAGACATGGAACTGAACCACACATTGTTTTTGAGTACCACAGTTTTTGTTGTTTCACAAGTACTTGGGTAAGAAGACCAGGTAAGCTGGGTCAAGAGAATAGGAGAACCCAGAGTAAAGGTGTATAAATAGCTCCGATCACGAACACCACTGCCCCATGATGTACAGACAAGGAATGATTCAAAACACATAAGCGGACGGTTATTTTCAAATAAGTCACCCATGTACAAATACCTCAACCTTTCCAGCTGGATTACATTTTTAAAAATGTAAACTGAATTAAATAAGAGCAAAAGATTCCACACCACACAGAGAACCCACTTTTTTGGGGGATTCCTTTCCCGAGCAGTGTGGGGTCACCCACACGTGATACCAGAAGCCAATTTAAATTCAGTATTTTCACAACTCATCTGCATCCAACATAAAAATCAAAACATCTAAAATGCGGAATGACGTGCTGGCAGAGAGGTGCAGTGAGGATCTATTTGAAGTCCAGGAGATTGCAGTCGATCTTGTAGTATACATAGGGATAGTACTCCTGCTGGCTCAGGTTCAGACCAGGGATGTCCATCGTTGCCTGGTACAGAAGAAAAAGTGGATTTCAAACTGTGTGTTTGTGTATCTGTGCTGCGCTGTTCCATTCCCCTTCACATGCCTCGCCAGGTTGATGCTGGGGCCTGCATGCCGGGGGACGACTTTAAAAGCAAACGTTGTGGATGCAGCAAAAATGATAAACTGCCATCAGCCACTAGGTGGCACAGGCCTGTCGGTCTAGGGCGGGAAGATGGTCCTCTTCCGGCAGGTTTGGCAAGAGCCGGTACTCACATCGATAATGGCGGCGGCGCTGCTGTCCAGGTGCTTGTAGAGGTCGTTGAGGACCTCCCTCAGCTTCTTCATGTTCTTCTTGTTGGGCTGCAGCAGCATGGCCTGGAAGTTCACAGGCAGTCCGTACCTGTGGTGGTGACGGCACTGCGGAGTCAGGGATACTCATGGAAGCCATTATTAGACCAGCCAAACAGCATAAACAAGCAGGTAAGAATATGAACGTTAAGCTCCACAAATAAAAACGAAGAGCGCTACCTCAAGACAGACTCCACAAACACCCTCAGTGCCTTTATGTGGATCCAGGCGATGAACGCTTCACTGAAATTCACCTTCAGCCACCGGACAAGTGGCCCCTATTTAAACGGAGTGAGCAGCGTCAGGACTGGGGATCAACTTTGATTGGTTATCAGTGTAACCATCATTTATTTCACACATATTAAAGAATCACAGAGAAGGCTGAGAACAGTGCACTGATTTTTGAGGAACAGGGTGGTTCAGGGTACAGACTGAAAATTGCGCATTCAAGCAACAAATATTGGTACAGATATAAGATGGTGGCTTTGGGTACAAATTGGCCAGACTAGGAACTACCATACAACGCCGTTTGAAGGAAGCTGAGACTGGGGGGAATCTTCTGGATTCCATTATTTCGACATTATAAGGATGCAACAATTAAGCATATATGGACGATAAAGACTGAACTGTCCATCAGAACACCAAGGTCACCAGCACTGGCCTAAAGGCTCATGTGATGCTGCCAGGCCATGATATGAGGCTTTTACAGCATCATACAGCTACATGAACCACAGAAAGGCACTTGGGAGCGGCAATGCGTACAAACTGCTTCTTCTTGTCTGTTGATAGCCGAGTCATTTCCTCCTTGTCAGCCTTCATCTCCTCCTCGTTGTACTGGAAGTCCCGGACAGTGAACCTGCAAAGAGACACGGGCCCTCCCCCAGTTATTAGCAGCTTCTCCTTCTGCCCCCGCATAACCCAGAATGCAAAGCGGGTGGGCCCCCTCACTTGTTCTCCCGGGCTTTGTGCTTGAAGTCATCAACGGCCTTCCTGAAGAGTGTGACACTGAAGAGGCCACTTTCCTGGTCCTCAAATAGAAGACTGAGTAGATGTTGGAGGGTTAGGGTGCAGGCGGGTCATAGGAATTAGCCACAGTTGCAACCAGTACAACAGACCAACAAGATTCTCTGCACTGCCAGCTCAGTATCCCAGTAACCACAGACACCATGAATTATCTGTCCCCAGTATGCACTCACTTAGTTGATCGCGGTACCACCATTTCAGCGAGCGTTTCATAAGTCTTCTGCCATTCCGCATAACTTGTCCTGTTGCAAAACATTTGCCAGAGAGATTTCCAGAGACACACAGAAACGAGGAATTAATGATAGAAGATGCAAAATTTCTGTTGGCCACAAGTTGGCGCCAACTGTTCTGCTTATCTGAGGCAACCAAAAACTTCGGGGTTAAACTCTCAGTAGGGTTCTTTCTGCAGTTTAACAGACATGGCAATGGAGCCTTCATTCTTACCTATGAAGACAAAGGGACTTGTGCAATGTTAATAATCTGAAATCCAATTTCAACAATATACTACATGCCAAGTACTACAATCCACGTGAAACACCATAGGAGGATGCTGTGCACTTATTTAAGACTGAATCCCACACATTTTCATCATGTTACTCACACAGACTTCATGTACTCACTTTGGTACAACCACCAGCATGGTGACCAAGTACTCAGAGTCCAGCACGAAGTCTTCTTTCTTCACAATGTCAGCCAAACTCCTGGTCAACAAGCTGCCTCTAATAAACAAATATTTTAATATTTAATTTGTTGATCCCTGACTATTTTATCTAAAGCAGCATATACTTATCGCCCATTTTTTTATGTTTTACTTCAGATCATCAGGTTACACTGGCTACCAAGTCCCCATATGGGCCAATTGTGACTTGATGGTTAGGGAAGCGCACATGTAATTGATAGATTGTTGGTTCAAATCCCCGACCAGCAAGGTACCACTGAGGTACCCTGAGTAAGGTACCGCCCCCAGGTACTGCTCCCCGGACGTTGAATCAGCTGCCTTCTGCTATGTCATTATGTCTCATATGGGTTAAATGGAGAGGACACATTTCGTTGTTGTGCACTGTGGTGTGTCAACAATGATCACCAAATTCTAAAGGGTACAACAAACCCCAAACAGGCAACAAGCCCGTAGCTAGATATGAATTTCAAGGGTCTCTGGCAAATTTATTGGGGGTTTTACTACCTGGCTACATGCATGTCTAGGAGCAAACATTTTTTTTC
>JABFEB020000132.1:10109338-10125846 GCA_019775895.2 Stomatorhinus ivindoensis
GTTATAGCCCAGATCAGGTTAATCAGGTAGTGTTATAGCCCAGATCAGGTTAATCAGGTAGTGTTATAGCCCAGATCTCTCTCTGATTCCTACCACAGAACCACCAGTTACCTTTCTCCTCATTACATCATTACATCAAAATATGTCTCTCTCTATAAATACATTTTAAAATCTATTAAAACTTTTCTCCAAGACGTCAAATAAAATTTGTTATACTGCTTCTATTTACTTGTTTCACTTGATCTTAGTGACTGGAGAAAAAATTATCTTCAAGTAATATAAATAAACATTACATCTTATTCTTTGGCCAAGACTGAGCTAAAATAAACAATTACATGTCAGTTCATATCCTAGTGGGGATATTTGTTTTCTCATTTTTTTGTTCCAATGATTTAAAATGTAATTGCCATGTTACTGTCAATCTGACGATGTCCAGAAAGGCGAGTGTGTGTGAAAGAATAAGGAAAAAACTGTTTGAGATCTTAATGAACAATGTTTTGCTTTTCTATCTATTTTTCCCCAAGGGCAATCTTCATGCTCAGCAAAATGGAATAGATCATTATTCTACAACAATGGAAGATGATTCCTTGATTAATGATTGGATTTATGCACTTTTTGGAGGACATATTTAATGAAATCAAGATTATACAGCATTTCCCTCCTGAAGGAATGGCAGGCTAGCAAGAGTTAAAGAATAATCTTTAAAAAGAGTAAAATTTCTTATATAGCAAAACCAGCTATATAACCAGAATTCATCACATATTATTAATTTGAGAATGACTGCTGTGGTAATGATCCTGGCACCAGACATTAATGTTTAACTCTTTACTCCCTTTATCCCCCCAGGCAAGGAGATCGATGACATCATTTATCAGCACCAATATCCAAAAGTAAACAGAACACATTTCTTGCATTATACAGAACAAGAAAGCTGATCACAGTTGTGTAACATTTTTGCGTGATAGTTTTTATTCAAGAAGGGCCAATTTAGGGTGCAGCGTTACAGTTTAACATTATAAATCAGGTCAAGTAATTTATTTAGAGATCACAAGTCCAGCACCGCACCGCACCGCCACCCTCCCTACCTTTCTACCTGAATATTAATAGGGATGATTAACATTAGAAAGAGGATTTTTTCCCCTTATTGTGATAGGAAATGGAGCTGCAGGTCGGTGATGCGGACAGCACTGTCACTTCATACTGTGGTTCCAGTTACATCACTGTGTGTGTGTATTATATTGTGGGGGTCTAGGGTTTCTCCCATAGCAATGAATCCCCAAATGAACCCCCCCCCCCCCCCCCCCGCATACAAATCCCTACAAGTCCTTCCACTGTTTGGTTTCCTTCCTCAGTCCCAAGACATGCAGCCTCATTATACTTCTATCATTTCACCTGAAAAACATGATGCAAGACAATAATTAAGTTTGCAGGTTGTACACAAGGACCCCTATGATCCAGACATCACACGCTTTCACACAAAGAAATATCTGAAAACATCCTAGTACAAAAAAAAACACAGCAGACAGAATTAAGACTATAATTACTGACACAGCCAAGGGTGCGAATACTATATACACTACAAGGAGTCTCCTGCCAACTAAACTTATTAATGACAACAGATTTCTGTACCTTTTTCGTTGGGGGGGGGGGGACCAATCATTTTTGCTGTGTAGCTACATGCAATACTGACAACCTTTGTCTTTACCCACTATGCTGTTCTGCATTTATAAAAATGTAAGAAGGAGAGCATGCAGAACAGCGATGAGAAGCAAGTAAGTTATTTGGCAAGTAAGACATTGCTGTTGTACCCACAGAACTGCATACATACTGTGCAAGTACAGCTGTCAGCATTAAGTCGACACGTCTGTTAAGGACTCACGCGTTCTTCCTCTCCAGGTTCTGGAGGTTGCCCTTCAGGTTGTTGTAAGCTGAGGCTCTAGACTTCAGGTCATTATCAATCTGAGTTACTTGCTACAGAAAACACAAGGGTGAGAGGAGGGTTAGGGTGGTACTTAGCACGACCCTCAACAGTCACACAAACAACACAGGGAATCACAGACACAACTATCGAAACCAAAAGGAGCGAGACCTTGGAGATAATTTCAGAGATGTTCTTCAGAGATTGTTTGATGGGATACTTGGCCATGTCCCACTGAAACCGTGTGATGTAGGTCACCAGGTCCACTGAAAAGAGGAGGCAAACTCATATGAACCAAATGAAAACCTTCAGACTCACACTGACGAGCTGCTGTAGCGGTTCAAATGCATACCAGATATTTTAATGTAAAAGTTGCTGTGTTGAGTCCAAGGAGGTCATTGTGACCTTCAGTGTGCATCCAAGCTAAGCCTCTCACCCTTTTTGGAATGTGACCCACCATCCTTCTTGTCAAGTTCAGAAGAAAAGTGTTTTCAAATACATTCGCTTTACAGCTTTTGAACACATCCATCGTGGCTGCTGGAGATTGTAGGATGACCTCACCTCCGTTCGCCAGCAAGTTCTCCTGGACTTTGTCTCGACTGTCTTCCAAGACATCAGCCATGTATTGCGCCACCTTCTTCACCACGCTGAAAGCAGGCAACAGACAATAGACGTAGCCAGACAGCACCGACTCAACGACGTCAGTGCCGGCCACCACAGAGGAACCCGAAGCAGATGAAAACCATTCATTTGGCTTCAGTGAAGCACTTCAGCAGGCAACACAAGTCCAAGATGGCATGTATCAGCAAAGTAGGAGAAAACCTTACATCTAAAACTGGTCTAAAAAGTGCCTCAGAAAAGGCTTTTCTGCTTTCGGAGGCCCTGGAAAAGCTTCAGAGGGACTACACTGGCCAAGCATGACAACACAGGTGGGAGTATACAGGGAATCTAACATCAAAGGTGGCCACACATCTAAATCCGGACCGAGTACTGGGACAGAAGCAGCAAGAATTTATTTTCAGCTGCCGGAATGCCCCACAAAGAAACCCAGCCATTTAAGTATGAGTTACAGATACCATAGTACATTAGTCACCAGGCTAAACATCATAGGAAGGGAAAAATGCCAGATTGCCAGCAAACTTCAAATTGCTAAATTTAGTCTGCGGTCATTCCATCCCCAGTGCGCTGTGAAATTCCTCACCAAAGCGAGGTTTGGGGAGGAACTAAAATCCTCCGGCCTCGCAGAGTACCAAGAACCAGCAAGTCTGAACACCAAACGGTCCAGCAGATTCCAAGCCTATGAATATCCACAGACAGAAGACGCTGAAAGCGGCCTTAGCTGACTAAGACGAACCTAACAGGTCCATCTCTGCTTTAGATTAATGATTTTTATTCAAAGGCGTGAGACACGTTACCTTTCCACAAAAGCATCCAGTTTAGCCAATTCATCTGACAGTCCCACCAAGACATCAAGGGTCCCCACCTATATCCAGAGAGAAAAGATAAAATCCTTTCATCTTGGGCATCCAATCACAACAATGTCACTGACTTTCCACAGAGAATGGTCACACATGTGGCATGCAGCGTCACGTCAGGTGTAAAAGAGGACTGGAATCCCAAGGTCATGTGACTGGAATAACTATCAACATGAGGTGGGCAGCGATGGGAAATAACTTTGTGGCAACAGGGCGATGGGTTGGGTCACGGTAGGGCGAACCTTGAGGTCGGGGATGTTAAACTTGTTGTTGACGGAGAGGTTGTTGTTACGAGTGGCTGCCACCAGCTTGTCCCAAGTTTGCTGGCAGGTCTTCTCACCGGGGGCAGAGATCAACCAGAACTCAGTCATGGTGATGGACATCGGGCAGAAAGGCAGGACAGGCTGAGGAACTCTGCAAGAAATGGAACTCTCCTTTAGGAACATGCAGACCATGAGCACGAGCTGAACAATCACTGATTAGACAGAGACAGACAGATATAGTCAATCCAACTTCCTGTACAGGGTATTAATAACTGCAGCAGCTGATATCTGAATTCTCCAATCTATTAGAACTGGACAGATCAAAGGTTAAGGTAAGAGGATCCAAATGCTACAAGACACGTGCAGAATCAAAATGAAACCCCTTACACATAAATAAAATAAGCTGTCAAAAAATAAGTAATGTGCAAAAAAGTAAACATTAATTTACATACTGTCGAAGTGTTTGAACTTTGCAAGTCTGATGACAATTTGTACCCAAAGCCACCATCTTAAATCTGTACTGTAATATCTGTAATATTTGTTGGTTGAATGCGCAATTTTCAGTCTGTACCCTGAACCACCTTGTTCCTCAAAAATCAGTGCACTGTTCTCAGACTTCTCTGTGATTCTTTAATATGTGTGAAATAAAAGATGGTTACACTGATAATCTATCAAAGTTGATCCCCAGTAACGCAACACACCTATAACATAATTAACAAATAAAAAGAATGATTATTAATTACTATGGTTTTTTTAATATAACAACTTTTACTATTTAAATATTTTAGTTGTCTAAATGTTTTCAGTGTTTTAGATTCCCCTGAATGTCAAGTTTGAAAAACAATAGTATAAAACGCTACATAAATAAAATGGTATTTTCTCAGCCACAAAATCCCTGATAACCCAAAAGGCCAGATAATCCTAGACTTGTCCAGGCAAATCCAAGAAAGCAAAGCAACCCTGTTATCGCCTGAGTATTAAAAATGTCACAAAATGTCACAAGGAACATACACAGCAGTCTATATTTATCACTGCCAAATGCATATTCACAATATCTTTAGACCACGGCTAGGTTGGCAGCACTTTGAGCCATAACTGATCAATACTACACAAAGTCATATATTATATTAAATAAATACTTTTAATATTCCAAAAAGTTTTTCTTTATTTTAAAATGTTTTACTATTTTTACACCAGTCAAATAGGAAATAGAGTTAAATAGGCCTAAAGCAAACGGATAGCGTTAATGACACTCATTTTGTGGAGGCATACTTGAGCCATCTCTCGTGTTTGGGGGGGGGGGGTCGTGCTGTGGAACAGTCACTCCTATGTGACATGCGAGTTGCTGGATATTATGCGTTATTTCAGCGTGCTTCCGTCTATCACACTTCCCTAAACCACGGACAGATCACGAGTCTGCGGTAGGGGTCAGCACCACGGCGTGTCTGACGGACACTGTGAGTAAAATACAATTTTTACCATGGACATTTTATTTAGAAGTGTAGCCTCCATAGCTGATTAAAAAAACACCAGGGTCACAAATGAGTCTTGCCACGGACACGGTTGTCCATGTACGGACAGGCTGATGTTTCTGGTCTGTGGTACCGATCCAGAGCCATATAGCCCCGGTTAAAGCAAATAGTTTTTGTAAATGACTGCAAGCTAACGTAACGTTGCAATTTGTTATTTTTCTCATTAAACACAATAAGATGCAACTTTTCATGCGAAGGATACTTGATTAATAGTAAATGGGGAGAATTTAGTACAATTACATCATATTTGTCAAATAACCCCTGTTGGTGCTAACGTAAATTAGCCACTACTCCCTTTTCCCTCTTTACGGTATACGACGTTATGACAAAGAATACGAAACGGATGTCAACTGGAAGTATAAACAGTATGACAATTTATCAAAGCGCGATCACTGATATCGATTTTATTTGTGTTTACCTAAAGAAACCGCTAACCCTCACCCCCCCCTCGACTCCCATTCAGCAATAATATAATGACAGCACGACGCGGTGGCCAACAAAACGCCTCCACCACCTCACTCACCTGCGCGAAAACTAGAAGCGATGGTTTTATGCAAAACCTTACAGCGGGGCAATTTGCTACAGCCAAATATTCATAATTTTCAGTCAGCATCAAATATGACAGATTCCGTGACCGAATCACACTCGGTCAGCTGATCCGACAAGCAGGGCTGCCGTGCGCAAGCAGGGTTGCGCAGGGAACGAATGACGTCTCCGTCATCTGACATTTTTCACTACTTCCCCCTAGTGGCTGGGCGGTGGTATCGAAAAGAAGCGTTTCCTTTTCTGGCAGTGGCGTGCTTTTCGAGTCAGACCTGGTCGTTGAAGAGACATGTGCGTTCTGGTGTTTTGTTCAAAACAAACCAAACCTAACCCTACGCAGATGTTCATTTATGAGCTTCCAATGAATTACGTTCTTGATGTTTTATTGGATAGATAGATGGATGGGTGGATAGATGTTTTATTGCGCTAATAGCTATGAGCAACACATTCCTTAGTAGGAACATTCTACCCCTGAAAGTATTGCGTGTTTCAAGCATGATGTGCCTCTGTTACTTGGGTGTATTTGTGCAGTTTCCTGGAATCGTGAGGGCTATTAAACACTGCTCATCACCACAAACGGGAGTTCAGAAACACTACTATATTTCACATAGCAAGCTGAAGCTGTTCATTATCATTAAGAATTCAGGTGGGATGAAAGCCTGTCGAACTATGTTCCTTTATAATTACACTTGTTTCAAAATTAATTAATATGCTATTTTGCAATATTAAATCATGTCATTGTTTTTTTCTATATTTACTATGTACATCTTTTTTCCTATGAGTGAATGTATGTGTTACACTATAGTGCTGTTCAGTACATTTCAGCTAGCAACAATACCTAAGAGATTAATTTCTAATTGGATTTTTGATAGCTGTAAGCATGTGCTGTACAGGGGACTGTATGTGGTTCAGCAGATTAATTCTCTTTGGTTGTGAACAGAAGGTTAATGGTTCAAATCCCACCCTTAGCAGAACAGTGACATGTTTATTGGGCACGTGACAAAGCCCCATACCCTCTAGATAAACAGCCGACCTTGTACTCAAGCTTCACTCCTAACTATATATTTGTGTCAAAGGATGGATGTGCAAATAAAGCATAATTTTTATTTTATTAACTGCTTTCACATTTTGTTAAACAAACGCATATGCAAAATAAATGTTAACAAACAGACATTTAATTCCCATTTATTAAGATGTTTGCAACTGAAGATCAGCTATTTCTACAAACCACTGCAGGTACAATGCATACCTTAAAAATATTCAAAGAGAAATTGTTACTGTGTAAAGCATATTTATATGGGGTGCAGCACTAGAATTCAGTCTTAAAATGCATTAAGTCTGATGATTGACTGGGAGCCTGCGGTGCAGAACCAGTCCAATGATCTGACCCAATGTACCAGCCTCAGGAAAGCTCTCCAGGATTTCTGGCGGGTTTCCTCCATGTTTGCCAGTTTTGGCCAGAGCTTTCACAGAATTACTGGCCTTCTAAAATTGGAAAGGAGTCCTGCTTCCTGACTATGGGTGTCTCCCACATTCGAACACGGAGTTCAGTGGGTATGGGGTGCATTGTTTGGGATACAATGATGGGACTGTCTGGAGCCAACGCCGCAGATCAGACAGCGAGGCGGGTTACCCACCGCTGGAGCCAGGCCAAGCTGCTGCAGCAAGTCTGGCCACACGCCTCTTAATTAGTCTTTCAGGCGCATGCGGGTGCTTAGGTAGGCGGCAAGCGGGGGGGGCGCTGGTCAGGAAAATGGAGCAAAGAACTAGCAACTATATATAAGCTCTCACCCTTTAAAAAATAAACAAGGCAATACAGTTGAGAGTAAAATACACTACACACAAATACCCGTACGAAAATTAACCACATTTTTACTATGATTAAATAACAATGGTTTTTTTGGGTAACTATGGAAACCATGACTATGGTTTTATCATGGTTTCACTGCAGTTAAAGCCTAATATAATCTTGGTCATAAACCATGGTCTTTGTTTTACCATGTAGTACCACAGTTACCATGAAGTGCTATATGTAAACTATGGTAGTACTATGGGTAGTACCATGAGGTACCATAGTAAAACTATGGTTACTGCATGAAAACCATAGGAAACTATAGTGAATTTTCATAAGGGTATATATACACACACACACACTGGTACCATCATTTTGCAAAATACTAAATGATAAAATGTTGCATAAAGAAAGGAATCTTTTACATTCTCAGAATTTCTATGCCTGAAAAACAGTGATTTTTTACAATTAATATCCTTGACCAACTCACACCAAATGGCCCACCTTGAGAAGACTTGGTCAACCACAAACATAGGGGTACCTGGTCTGACCAATAGGAGAGCAGCTAATAGGTAAGGATGGGTGACTGTTTCTGAGTGTATCGCTCGCAGCATAGAAGCTCTGGTCTGGTGTGGAAATGGAATCCATTTTCCATACTGGTTATTGAGTACTGGGTCACCCTGCTAGGTTTGGCTTGGATTGGGTCCCAGGAAGCCCCGGGACACCCTGGACAGGATATGCATTTTATTAAGTCATTTCTTTTGCCTATGAAACTTATACATGGTCAAACTTAAAAGATTTTTTTTCTGAGAAAGAATGCAAACTCATCATTTTAAATACAGTAGAGTTCTTGTCAAGGATAGCTTGCCTAGGGAAACCATACCTTTGCTCTAATTTAGCCTGTTTGACTTAACAAGGCGAATGGCACAGTCCATTATTGTCTGCTGAAGTCCACAGTGATTTACTAAGGAGGAACTTAGGTGGTCAGGAGGTCAAAGGTGAGAAATACACCAGCAAAACAAGGGAGATAAGGCCATTGTGTTAGCAGTGCACAGGGATACAGTTCGAGGTCTTCAAGGTCACTGACAGCATACATTTCTCATGAAACCGAGGACAGCTCTACGAGGTTGAGGAGAGATGCAGAGAAGGCAGACGGAAGAACGTCGATGGTCAGACACACATGGTCAAGGGAGCCAGCCTCTGTTTTTCTTTTATAGTGACATTTTCAACACTCTGTCATGGGGACACTGCATTTTTTGTGCCTTTATAGATTGAGAAATTAATGTAAAGGCTACATTGCTATTGTTCTAGAAACATTGGTTCATTGCTGAAATGTGAATTAACTTTATCAACTTTCCTTAGCAACCAAGAGGAAAACAAACTCTAACCTTGAGCAGAAAAAAAAATGGAACATTACCAGGAGAGATGCATAAAATTAATGTGTGATGCTTTCAGTCAACTATAGATCACCATGGTCATTTTTTGAGCAGCGACAGAAGCTGCATGTCAAACCAGTAACTGTGTTCATTTACATACTTAAGCATAATGGAACACAGTGGGATTCCAGGAGACTTTCGGCAGAAATCACATCCACTGTAGTGTCCCTGCTGCGCGGCAGGTCGGAGATGACCCACGTGGCCATCCAGGTTAGGTGTGGGTACAGATCGGTGAACCATTGGGGTGTTTTGTCCCAGGGCGTTTGAGGTGAGCTGTGGGCCCAGTGGATCTGCAATCCACATTTACGTCACTCATGTAAAACGACAGAACGAGCCTCATCACAATCACCATCTCTTCTTTCTTCCATCTTTAATTCATAAATAGATAGGAGAGCTAATTGTAAATCCAATTAAAATTGTGCTGGATTTGATCTTAATTTAATTGAACTCTTAATTAAACTGAACAGAAGCCAATTCTAAACAAACAAGCAAACTAGCACATAAACAAACAAACACAAACTGGCAGATTAATGGCCGCTGGGGATGCCGTGAGCACAGCTCCTGTTTGGCACTTTCTCATTGTGAAACTTCTGTTTTGACATCACCCAGTGGTTTGTTGTCTGTACACTGAACGACCACATGACGTTTAGCAGCTAAAAGACAGGGGAAGTCTTCACTACCAGAGCAGTTTCGTCCGCCTTAAACAGGTACTATTGGAATAAAATTCATTCTTCAACTACAGTTCTCTGGGATGAACCTCAGTAAAGCATCTTTAAATTTGGGATTAAAGTGCATCTCAAATGCAATGTAATATACAATATTATCTTTATCAAGAAGAGCACAGTGGCCTTTCATATACTGCCAATGGCTCAGACCTCAATGTGGGTTTGAATCTGGCAGTCCAGTCCACATTCTCTCACACATTCCATCCTGGATGCCTGATTTGTTTTCCACATGAAACCAAGTGACACTAAACTAAACCTCATGTCATTTTATCCAAGGTGTCCCGTAGATTGTCCCTGGTACTTCAATTGAAAAACGAAAAATTTATTCCAAATTCAATGGAGTTGCAGACACAAGAAAACTAGTGATTTTACTAACATCTCAGCATCTTGTTTTTATTATATATTCCAGCCATTTATCCATCTTCCATATATTTTAATACATTATATATTATCCTCTCACGAGACTGACCACAAGTTAGAAGATGGATGGATATTACCCTCAATAACTGACAGATGCACCGGAGTGAAGGTCTTTGCTTTCTGTTTTATGAAATGCATATATCTGTTTTTGCAGTGGATTATTTTTCATATAATTTTTCACGTCCCAAAATCCAGAGGCGATGCCGGTGCAGGGTTCGCTGCTTGCATCAGAGATCTTGTTGGCCGTACCCGCACTGGGTCCCCATCACCATTGGGTGGGTCAACGTTCAACCATAATCAGTGTTCTGGCCCCTGTTTGCTGATGTGAATTCCTGGTGCACAATGTAGGTGCTTGTGTGTGTGTGTCGCCCATGGCAAGAGGCGCAAGTCCGTGCAATGGGCGCTTTCTGCGGACATAGCCATTATAAAAGGCAAACAATGGCCATCGAGAATTACTGGACGCCACTTCAGATTCTATGTGCGATTAGCAGCCACACTTTCATTTTAAGCACGGGGGTGGGCAGGCATGAAGCTGTGGCAGGGGAGACAAAAAGCTAGGAATAGCTTTCATATGATCCAAGGGAGAAACTTTCACTCCCAAGTCACAACAATAGACAAAACAGTGCTTCTGCTGTTCAAACAAATGGGGAAATTACAGTGGCATGCAGCCCCCCTGTCGATATTATTGCAACAGCAACAGGTCTTAAAGGTTGAAAGCACACACAGCCTGCAGGCAAACTGACATGATACATTTGCAACGTATTTAACAAGGAAACAGCTTATGTCATAAAGAAGACGGTAATACAAAAATAAGTCTTAAAGACCAGAAACACTCTTCCTAAATTACGGAGAATATTTTGGTAAAACTTTCTATGTATGCCATGTCTATAAGAATCTATGAACACATTCATTAGATATTATAATGCATTAATAAAGCATTATAAACATGGTTATAAAAATTTATAAAAAGGCATAACACATTATAGCCATGTTCATTATGCATTATGAATGCTTTATGAAGCTCTCATCTATAATGCACTATAGATACCTTTATACTGCACTTATAAAGCATCCGTAATGCTTATACCTACCATTATAATGCATTATGATCTATATCAATATAGTACCTATAGTGAGAGCTTCATTGTATGAAGTATTGTAATCAACACTATAATGACTTATGACTGTCAACAGAAGATGCTATAATGCTTTATTAATTCTTATACTGACCATTGTAATTCATTATGAAGGTATGTATAATGCATTATAGATGACAGCTTCAAATGTTACTTGTTTTTTATTTTTATTTCAAACATAAGAGGGGAAACATGGCGCACAGTTCTGAAGGTGGAACACTCACAGTTGAATTCCTCCTGATCTATTAGGAATATTTGAACAGAAGCCCTGATGTGTCACACCTCACAGCCGACCCACACTCACGTCCATCCCGGCAGCCCACAACACACCAGCAGTACAAAGCTGTGTGCAACGTCGAAATCCAACATATCCATTAATCAACAATCCGCTGCAGCGTTCCAAACTTTGGCCAGGTATGGGTTTAATGTGTTACAGACAATGAAACACAATTTGCCCTGTAATCCATCCATCTTCCATAACTGCTTACCCAGTAGTGTCACAGTTATTTTCCATATCAGAGACAAAAAAAACATATATTAATTAAATATTACATCCCCTCCACCCTTTATTGTATTCTGTGATTGTCAGGAATTTACATAACAGGGTGACCTCACTCCTTCAGCAATTTCTCCTGAAATATTTCCCGCAGAACAATGCAAAAATAGGCTAAACGGGCAATGTGTATTTAAGACAATGGGGTAAACTGTTCACCAAGACATTCCTGAATTAAACCATTTAGCATGCTTTACAAATAGAGATTGTAATCAATAATCACTTCATTATAATGTTTGGGAGTACATTACAGGCTCAGCATTTTGAGGTTTGAAATAAACACCATCCTGGGTTGTTCCCTACCTTGCCCCCATAGGCTCCCGACCCCGTGACCCTGAATAGGATAAGTGGTTACAGAAAATGGATGGATGGGCAAATTTAATACTAACTGAGCAGCAAAATAATAGACGTTCCCTATGTATTTTACTGAAAATTGAACCAACAAGTTCCATTACAGCCCTATATCTGGCAACAAATTTTGGCTGAAACGTGTGAATTAATGACGGGCTGCAGTTTTAGACGTTCTTCGTGCTCTGTGGGGATGCTCAGTCTCCAAGCGTCTGTTTGACTGCATAAATGGAACACATGGACCCGGGCCAGTTCAATGAAACCAGAACCCTTCTCGTCCTTCATTAGGAAGCCCGAGTGTTTGCGAGTATGCGCTACAGGCGACTTTCAGCCAATGGTCTGAGTGGATGCAAACTGAACCCGAGTCAAACTCTTCGCGATTTCCACGATGAAGCCCAGGATGAGCATCTTCAGGTTTATGGAGTAAAGGCAGCTCACTGCTGTCATTTGGGACAGTAGAATGTGAAGGATATCGTTCGACTTTTCGATTAAAGCCTAATAAAATGCAATTACCGCGACCTCGAAGCCTATAATGCTTATTTTGGCAGCACAGTGAAAGTAGATACTAAAAGGTAGGTGTTTGGATTACGCCTTATTATTATTTTGATTATATATAGACCTATATAGAGGACAGTTTTAGTATTATCTTTCGTTTTAATGTACGTTTATTTTATTATTTTGTTAAATCTTATTCTCGATGCTCTGCCATGATTCTTTTCCTTAGAACGTTTTAAAAACTCAGTTGGCGTAGTGCTGACAGTCAATTTAATACTTAACCAAAAATACATGAACGGATATTTTAAATGCTCGTTGTCCTACTTAGCCTGCGAAGCTACAGCACGCACAGTTTACGAGCTACTTTGTGGAAATGCGAATTTATTCAGGGTCACTTTTTGGAAATTGACAAGTACTGAGCTTATTCCACAATCTCCGCCCCGATCGGTGCCGTCCCGTCCAGTGTGACGACTGTAACGAAGGACGTTGTATCCCGGTACATATACCGCCCCATCCGGACGCCTCCCCCTCCAGCGCGATACACAGAGACGGGAAGCGGTAGCACGCTATTCAAAGCACCTCCTTAGTCAAGGCTTATGGCAAATTTGGCCTTTTTCCTTTCTCCTATTAGTACCCCCTTTACTCTTTAAAAATTCCGCCGAAAAAGAAAAGACGATTTACCCAAAAAATTTGGCCGTTACCTCACGTAAGTAGCCCCCGGCTGGTTTCTTTCATTTTCTCGCCGCGCTGCAGCCGGGAGAGACGCGCACTCGCTACAATATGGCGATGGTTCGTCTTTCACGCAGCCGCCTGCTTTCCTACATCGGACGCGGCGCCTCTCCGCCACATGTCTACGTCTTCATTATTAACTGTATAACCGTGGGTCGTTTTATACTTATACAGACCTAATAATTTAGAAGACTATTAGCAAAAATATAATTTACGTTTAATTGGGATTATTCCAAAAAGCGATTGCGGTTAGAGGTTAGGCACCCGGGGCTTTGAAATTTAAAGCGATATTAAGGTGTTATTAAGTTGCCCATTGTGTTTGGGCGTATTAATCGCTCGTATCTTTTTACATCGATTTTGTAATTTTTTTCACTATTTTTGATCATGGCTGTTGTATAAACGAGCGGGTACCATTATGCCTTTAAAAAATATATATATATATATATATATTAGATGTGTATGCATATATGTGCATGTGTGTGTGTATGTGTGTGTGTATATATATATATATATATATATATACACACACACACACACACACACACATTTCCCCTTCTCTCTTTGAGAGCCTCCGCTCGCTTTATTTCACCATCGATCCGAAGGGGGATCGTCCGCCGGCTCCTCGGCGTTATTTTAAAGGCTCGGTGGGTCTGATCCGCCAGGCATGTCGGCGCACTTCTCCGCCGAACGTTAACGTCAGTGGGGCGGTTTGCGCCGGGGAAGTTGCGTCTTCGGCCATTCAAATCCGTCTCAGCGCGTTTTGTTGGCGCTCTCCACCCGGCCCAAAGCGGCTGTTGTAGCGCGGTTATTAGATGACAGTATCCGCGTAAGTTATCTGTTCGTCCGAGCTGCCTGACCTCGATAAAAGCGGGCGGATGCGAGTCCGTGACGCAGCCGCGGACACATAGTTACACGATGTACTTTAAGCGGCGTCGGATCGGCTCGGTGTTTATCTGAGGCCACTTTTGTTCGCGCAAAACCCTTTTAAACCCTATTTTGCTGAAACGCTTCACCGAACTGGAAGTTTCTAAGCGTGTGGGGTCGATATCAACATGTAGTGCATTTCATTACAGGTAAAGGGCAAGATGACGAATCAGCCAGGTGGTTAAAATGGACGAAAGTGAGTTTTGGCTGTTTCATTGATTGGAGTGTTTAAGCATTACTTGGCTGACCCCAAGATTTTTAAATCAAAAGTGCAGTAAACGTGCGAAGCGATTTTGGACAGCGACACCGCGACGTGGTTTCTGAGGATTTCTGGTTCTAGCCGGTTGAACCTTGTTACTTTGTGGCCGGAACCTTGTTAATACACACATGCTGACAAGTCGTTCTGAAATCGCAGATCTAGTGTGCTTATTCATATTTTTTGATAATATTTTGTGCATAAACGGACTGGTAAGCATCCTCCCCCAAAGAGTTCGTCCTGTTCCCTGTAATTTATTAAGGTCTGTCCAGACCGCCACTGACTGGTAAGACTTGCACGGAAACTTCCTAATCGCGCCTCTTACATTTACGACGCAGCTGTAACGTTTTATGATGTACTTTGTGAAAGATTGGGAAGTTACTCAACAGTGGTTAAAGTATGTTTATTCAAGTCTCACTGAATTCTGTTTATGAAACATTTGTTGTATAATAGTTAAGTCATAGTCCCAAGTCAATAGTTTTTGTGTGTATATTACTGATTTTGAGCTGTTTGTCATTAAGGTAATGTTTGCATCTAGACGTCTTTATTACAACTTGATACAAGTTCAGAAGCGTGTTGCTTTCAGTTTGATACTTTTGAAGTTGCGCAAGAA
Organism: Stomatorhinus ivindoensis; assembly: GCA_019775895.2. Taxonomy (NCBI): domain Eukaryota; kingdom Metazoa; phylum Chordata; class Actinopteri; order Osteoglossiformes; family Mormyridae; genus Stomatorhinus; species Stomatorhinus ivindoensis. The sequence goes on from JABFEB020000132.1 coordinate 10,124,497, forward strand.
GCTCATTGAAACTTGGAGCTTATTTGTGGGTGGGTGTGTGTGTATGTACAGAGACACGCTCGCAGCAGTGTATAATACCCAGTTCATGCTTTTGAAATAGCTGTGTCTCATATTTCCCACAGGGCACACCCCATTCTGTGCAGGTGTACAACTACCCAGAAGGCCTAGGGGCGGCGCTCTACAGGGAACAATTCGACTTCAACGCCGAGCCGCCTTGGGACCCTAGCTGATAGTGGGATAGGTCTATCTCCTGACTTGTCCATGTGAGTTAAGTCCAATGTACTATGTTCTAGCTTCTTAGTGGCAGTTTTTGTTATTGAGTGTCTCATTGTTCAGCATCTTTTTTCTAAGGACACCAGACTCAAGATGTACTTCCCACTGTCCTTCATCTCAGTTTCTGGCATCTTTAAGCCTTCTCACGTCTGCTAATTGTGTAATTTGGTACTCTAAACTGGGCCGTTAGGGGGGCCTGCCTTACCCGATTAAACTTTTTTTCCTCCCTCTCTCTCTCTCTCCCTACTGCAGTCATCCTTTAGCACTGTCTTTCAGAATTTCCCGATTGGGACCAGTAAAGTATATCTTTATCTCTGTTCTTGGTAATGACTTGACAGTGATTCCCTTCTGCCCAAGCTGCTCCAAATTCAGTTCCATAAACAGTTAGATTTATTTGCCTGCCCCCCCCCCCCCCCCCAACGACACAGCATTTGAAAAGTAGATAATTTTAGTTCTAATGCTGGTGTGCAGGTTTGTGAGATGGGTGCAGATGTTGTAACCTTTGTGGGTTTACAGGTGCGTGCCTGCCTGTTTGCGTGCGTGCGGTCCAGCCACCTGCAGAGTGGCAGTGACATCAATCCTGTAGCTAGAGGTGAAGCCTCTGCATGTGACTTGGGAAGGTCTTATGGATGGGATATAGGGGGTGATGTCAGACCTTCACTCCAGATCAGAATGTCATCGCCTTGTGCATTCAGAGGCCCCTGCCGGGCTTTTCTCTGCTTGGCCCTCGTGAGAAGCTCAGCCGACCGTGCACTGGGGAGCTGACGTGAAGTCACGTGGCTCTCCTGGCCAGCAGTTGTGTAATCTTATCAAAAGCAGACATCTGACACTGGTGCAGCCTGCATTGTGCTAGGCTAATGCCACTGAGCAAAAGCCCCTTTCATGGGTCACAGGTGCTGGGATTAAGCGCGATGGTCCGCAGTAAAGTACACCGGCACTCTGCAGGCTGCGCTTCTCCCAGGGTTTTGTTTCCGCAGCGTTGACGTCTGCGTTTCGACATTCTCCACTTAGCGTGCCGTCCTGTGATTGGCTGCTCTTGGGGGTGGCTTTGGATCGGGGTGGTGGGGGGGGGGGGGG
>JABFEB020000132.1:10126200-10144085 GCA_019775895.2 Stomatorhinus ivindoensis
CCCCCCCCCCCCCCCCCCCAAGTGTCTTCAGGCAGCAGTGGAGTTTCCGCAATGAGTCATGTGACACCACGCATATGACTCGTTCGCGGGCCACACGCTGCTGGGACTCCAGCCCCCCAAAGGACGTTTTCGTTCCAGCAGGAGGTTATTGGAGTGTCGGTTGTGTGTGTTTCCTGAGCCGCTTCTGATCAAGGCACCATGGTACACGACACTCTGTCTGCCGAATCTCGCCTTGAAGGTTCACTGTCCTCCAGTTACACGATGGTTTTAGGAGGGAGAAGGGGGGCAGGCTGAATACAGGAAATAACCGGAGCCTTCACCAGTCCACAGTGATTTAGGGCAATTTTATGTGGAAGTATTTAGTGTGATGCCAGGTCCAGGGTGACCGGTTACAGATCTTTAATTGTGTGCCGTACACTTTGTTGCGGCTACGCAAGGTGCGGCCCATGGTTCCTGTATTCGTCGTGCAGATCTACACTCGCCAAACATGTGCGTTGGTAATGGCATTTCACATCGCTGAGTTCTTTTCCCTCTGGTTCTCCCCCTTTACAGTTTGTTGCGTACACCTAGGACTCCCAACGGCTCAGGGCTTCGATTATACAACTCTTTATGATTTGTTGGATTTGCGGAATACGGTTGAGATGAAAGGATTTGCTGACGAACCAAACTACTCCATTGAACTGCTGCGGGGGGGTACTACCCTCTCTGATGTCATCGACAGCCATATCTACGAGCAGGCTCTGGTAAGTGCGCTCGAGCCTCATTCGCCGCTTCACGTGCTCCCCGCTTCTCCATGTCGCATTTATAGTATCGGCAGCATTAATTAAAACGTTTTGAGTTCAGCCGAACTCTTTGCACATTTTGGCATCAGTAGTAAACTTCCTGTTACATTAATTGAGGTCGAGGCCGGTGTGCTAAGGGTTAGTCTACCACTGGGATTGCAGGCAGTTAAGTCCCATGTTTCTGCTGTTACTGGTGGTGATAAATTATAGATGATACATTTCTTCTGTGCTTATTTTAAGTCCATTGTTTTAAATGTCTGTAAAATACCCAGTGGTTAAACAGTGCTATATAAATGATTGATTGACACCCCCCCCCCCCTGGTGTTTGATTCCCTCCCTTCAGGCTGAAAAGAATGCATTTTTTGTCGCTGACCTTGGGGTCCTCGTGCGACAGCACTTCCGTTGGCAGACCAGTATGGCTCCCATACAACCCTACTACAGTGTCCGGTGCAACAGCAGTCCCGCCGTCGTCGAGGTCCTGGCTGCTCTTGGCGTCTGCTTCGTTTGCTCCAACAAGGTGACCGCGCCCACTCACGCTGCCCCTAGTAGCTTGCGCCCAGATTTCTTCTCTCTTCCATATCCACCATAATCACTAGAGGACAACGTGGACAGAATCTCATCGTGTTGAATCGTCTTCTCCCAGAAAGTGGCCTTTGAACTGAAGCGGAATAACACTCTTGTTTTTATGATTGCTCATGGTTCTGCTGTAATTATTTTACCTGCTGCTGAGTAATTTGTCCTGGGATGGTGCGTTTCTGTTACAATCTGAAGTGTGACTAACTATCCAGGCCTGGCATGAGGTGGAGCTATTGTAATTGCATCTGGATTTCAACATTTAGCAGTTTACAAAATGAATGGAGAAAAGGCATTTCCTCCTGGGCAGGTCTCCTTTAGGCTTCTGGGTTTCCCCCCCCCCCCCCTTCTTTATTTGCAATTTTTTTTTCCTCTCATTGCTGCTGCAGTGTTTGGGCTTTAGTCTCATCCGCTTTTCTGCTGTCTTCCCCCCGGTAGAATGAGCTGGTACTAGTGCAGAACTCCGGCGCGACCCCTGAGAACATCATCTTCTCAGGTGTCTGCAAGCAGCTGTCCCACCTCAAGTACGCCGCCAAGAACGGCGTCGACACGCTGACCTGCGACAACGAGACCGAGATGCGCAAGATCGCCCGCTGTCACCCCGGTGCCAAGTGAGTGGCCTGTGCGGCGGCGGCGGCCGCAGTGGAGCGACGGGCGGAGCTGCGCGCGAGGCGACGGTCGCCGTGACGATGTGTCCCCTGTGCCTCCGTCGCCAGGCTGCTGCTGCAGATCGCCGCCGAGGCTCCGGGTGAAGTTGAGGCCACCAGCATGACCTTTGGTGCCACGTTGAAGGGGTGCCGCGCCCTCCTGGAGTGTGCTCAGGAGCTGGGCATGCAGGTCGTTGGAGTCAAGTGAGTCCGGCTCTGTAAATCGAGGGGCGGAGTGCTCATCTGCTAGTCAGAGAGGCAGGCAGGCAAAGAGAGAGGCGGAGGAGACTCTGCATTAATGGAGTGCTACGCTGTAACAGCCGGCCGTTTTGCAGCATGACCTCTTTAGCTTCCAGGGCAGTTTCTCCTGCTCCATTTTCAGCATAGATATACTAACCTTGTGCTACTGAGACCTGCAGCTGTTCGCTCCCAAATTTTTATTGGCATTTTTTGGAGTCTCGCCGTTAAGCTCCTCCCACTTTATTTTGTCAGGTTCCACATCCCCAGCTCCTGCCGGGACGTCCAGGCATACACCCACGCGGTGGCTGACGCTCGCTGCGTATTCGACATGGGGGTGAGTCTGCCTGGGCGCGCTACCCGTGATGGCTATGGTCACGTGCACATGTTCGCGTTGTTACCGCTGTGTCACCCTGACATTATGTTGAAAACGGATACTTCCCATAATCCTTAGCAGGTTACTGCCTCTCCCATGTCAGATTTCTGTTTGATGGGTGGTGTTTCTTCAGGTGGAGTTTGGCTTCGACATGAACATCCTAGACATTGGGGGAGGTTTCTCTGGCTCGGAAGACCAGCTGGAACAGGTACTGAATGTTTTGTTTATGGTTTTCTGTTTGTTAAAAAATAAATAAAAACATTACATTCAGCTCTAATATAAATGATTGTAATTGTTGTACTAGATATGGTTTAAAAAAGTGATCTTTTTCAGTAATGCTCACGTGTATAGAGTAACTGGATATTTCCTGTTCAGTTCGGTCTAGCAAATGTCAGGGATGCAAATGTGGTCACCAGCCACATTCTGTCAGTGACAGTTGAATCAGTAGTTGTCAGAATGTGTAAAGTCCCAGTGTTTCAAATGTATTCATCTCCTTTTGTTGTGAATCAGCTGGTAGATTATTGCGATGGCTGTCAGAGCCTGTAGCATGGGTGGAATTTCAAGCAATGTCATTTCGGTTTACCTTGTAGGTGATTTGGTCTAATCCTCATCAGTATAGATGCGTTCAATGGAGGGTGGGGGGGTTTGTTTCTGTATAACTATGCATTGTGAGATTTTAATTCTGAAGTCGTTCTGTCACAGGGAGTCTCTTGGTGGACTAAAGACCCTCCTCTTTACTTCAGATCCGCGGCACCATTCAGCCGCAGCTGGAGAGATACTTCTCTCCACTGTGTGGCTTCTCCGTCATCGCCGAGCCGGGGGCCTTCTACGTTTCGCCCTCCTTCACCCTGGCCGTCAACGTCGTCGGCAAGAAATCGGTGGCCAGGGATCGGTGCGGGCGGCCCTGCGGTCAGTCTCGGGATCTCCCACGGTCGATACGCCAGCTTGTCGTTCTTCAGAGGCGTGACTGTGCGCTGTCCTTGCTCTGCCTCCAGATGACCTATCTGCAAACGATGAGCCAGAGTTCCTGTATTATATGAACGACGGCGTGTACGGGTCCTTCTCCAGCAAACTGTTGGATGATGACATCCCAGCACCGTCTGTGCACAAGGTGAGCGCGGACGGCAGCCAGCTCGTCTGTCGCGGCTGGAGGGGTGCACTTTGGACCCGCCCCCTAAATGCCGGTGCCCCTGTCCCCCCACAGGCCGCTCTGGTGGAAGAGCCGGTGTTCTCCAGCAGCCTCTGGGGGCCCTCATGCGACGCCCTGGACCAGGTAGTAGACCACTGCCTGCTGCCCGAGCTCAGTGTGGGGGACTGGCTCCTCTTCAGGAACATGGGGGCCCACAGCGTGGGTGAGCAGGCCACCTACGCCAGCGTGGAGAGCCTGCCCGTCTACCACGTCATCTCAGAACGCGATTGGTAAGCAGAAGCATGTGCGTGCAGGTATTTCTGTTGCATGGAGATTGAACTTTCTGCTGAGTTTACTTTTTGGGCGTGAGGACCTGTTTTTAAACCCTGTTCCTTTTTGTAGGTACGAGATGCAGGATGCTGGATTCGGCCTGGACACGCCCATGAGGAGCCTCTTACTGGGCCCGTACTCCTTCCAGTTTAACCAGCAGGAGGACGCCTTCTCCACCCCAGCTTAGGCCTACGTCGGTGTCGTGGGGATGGGGTTGGGGGTGGAGCAGGTGCAAAGCCCGTCCAGTTGGCATTCCAAGAGAAGAGCCGGCTGCTGTAGGACACTTGTTTCGTTTTTTTTTTTTTTTTTGTAATTAAATGGTAGAAGGGTTTTACTGGGACCAGTCATAGTGTGGTGACAGTATTCATTTTTCAGCATCACCGTAAAGTTGACCGGTATCTGTATCCGGTTCCCCCCAAAACCGCTAAACCCCCTGTTCTGTAGTTAAGAGAGAATATGCAACGAAATGGACGACTCTGTAGAGATGGTATCCCATCTCCGGGTTTCCTACTCAACTGCAGTTTATATACATGTTCAGTTTATTTAATTTTATTTCATATCTATATATAAATCTATATAGATTACATTTTGCCAGTCTTGTACATCAGCTGTCTGCCCTACTGGAGCAGTTGTTTATAGAAATGCCAAGATCTGACTTCAAGTGATTTTAAATGCAAAAATAAATGTAAATTTGTGCTTTGAGTGGTAGCTTTAGTAGAGACGGTGTTCCATTCGTGCTATGGAGCCTGATCCAGCCATGTTGTAATTGCAATAAATACGTACGTGGGTGTGTTATTTATCTATTTGGGTTTTGACACGGCGGCGTGTGCGTCGCTCCTGTGGCACGCGGCTGCAGAAACAGGCACGCTTAGCTGTGTTTGTGAGGGGCGTTGCGGTCTTACGGAGCCTGGGGGAGCTGCTCTCCACTCATCATTAGCTCAGAGCGGGAGCTGAATCTATCCAGCCGAAATATTAGCAGTGTGCTTGTGGTGCTTCAATTATGGTTATCCAACACCTGAGCAAGTCCTACAGGGTTATATGTGAGTAGCCCTGTAGTGTCTGCGGTTGGGTTTTTGTGGCCGTATTCGGCCATTGCACATTTCTCCCGGGCATCAGGTTAGCCGCAGATTCTGTCCGCTCCCTCGCTTCCAGGCCCGCCGACTGCTCCGTAGACCTTTCGCGCTGCGAGTGCCTGCGACTCTGCTGCAAACAAAACAAAAATGCGCTCATACAAGCATAAGGAAACATCTCTCCTGCTCACTTCTCGTTTGGCTGGAAGTCGTTCAGGTTGAAGGTCATTCTTGATGCCCCACCTCAGGCTTCCCCGTCGCTGCTAGTGTTCAGGAGCAACGTGTCCCGGCGCATCAGAATTAACGCTGTCATTTGAAGAGCCGCTTCTTTCATAATCCTTTCCTGAAGAGACAAGCCTGCGAGTGCGTACATCTTTAGCTGCAATGCTAATGGTTGTAAGCTGTTGTCAATCAGTCCATTGTGCTCATTTAATGGAAGCGATTAATACACCTTTGACTGAAATGTGCAGTGCTTATTTTCGTTCTCCTTTGTGACAGCCATATTTTCTGTTAGCCTAATGACAAAGCGTTCACATTCTGCAAAAAGGGCTTTTCTGTTGTATGAAATAAACAACCTTCCGTTTCTGATTTGTGTTTGCAGCAATGCTTATTAAGTTGAATATCAAAAAGAAGGTTTGGTGACAATTTGCAGCAGTTAGTCATCCGAGTCCCTAACTATAATACTATAGATATGATGTTCTGAGCTGAAAAAACACCATGCCGTATTGTGAACACTGCTTGGTACCAACCAGCCATCAGTGGTGTGAATCTCACTACCCTTCAGAGACAGGAGAGAAGTGTACATTTCAGGAGTGGGAACCTGCCTTTCCTGGAGGGTAACGAGTGATCAATATTTCAGGCATGCGTTCTTGTGAAAGTTCATTTTCACGTCATCTGGTTGGAATATAAAGAGGCTGAATTGGCCATCAAGGACTCCCAAGGTTCACCTATGCTAAGCTTTTGTTAGCCTGTGGTGCTCAAGGACTGGGGTCCTCACAAGAGGCTGGAGATCCACAGCACTACCAACATCTGGCCTAAGAGCATGTTTCACCTCCAAGTGAGGGGCGTCCTCTGTGGGGGGCATTCTTAGCCCAGCTGGAGATCCACAGCGCTACCAACGTCTGGCCTAAGAGCATGTTTCGCCTCCAAGTGAGGGGCGTCCTGTATGGGAGGTGTCCTGAGCCCAGCTGGAGATCCAGATGACCCTCTACAGGAATGTTACTGTTCCATTCAGCACACTCCAGAAAAGTCTAGAATATACTGTAGGCCTGTGGATTGAAGAACTGAGGGTCCTACTGTATGTGTCAATCTCCACCTTGCACTAAGTGTTGATGGTGAAATCCTGTGAGGAAACGGACCAGTCTGCCAGTAAGGGTACAAAACAACACACATGAGGTGGAGTCATTACTACACCTACACTGACGGTGTCTGTGCCTATGTAAGATGGTGTAAAGACCAAAGCTACACCTATGACTTTTCCAAAACATTTTATTCATCTTCATATAAAAAAAAAATTGCGATGACAAATATTGTGCAAAAAAAAGCTAACATGACATTCCACTGTACATTATGGTGTAACTACTTTGGTCAGAGCTCAGCAGGTTTTTTCCGGTACAGATTTAAACATAAGACTTAACAGTAGTAGAGATGACTCGCAGGAGTATTAACAGCCTGTTTGTAAGAATTATACCATTGCCCAGCTGTTCCTTGGTCAAACTTGCTTGAAGGAAAAAATGACTCCCAACTAAAACAAGGACCAACATTATAAAATAAATAATGAATTGAAAAATACAAAATATTTGTAAATAGAAAAAAAAAAACTCCACAAAAACAAAAACCCTGACGTTTCAGCGCTGTTGCTAAACCTCTTCCCTCAAACAGATTGACACCCCCCGGAGGAAATCTCACCGTCTGCAGGCCATCACTGCCAAGTGTCACACAGGGAGGGGCTCCTAAGAAGTGCCCATACTGATCCAGGCGCTGATAGGTACGGGAAATTGGACGTCCGACCAACAGACTTTAGGCAATAACCCCTGAGCTTGTGAATCATGTGATGCCAAAACATCATATTTTTATGTGTAAACAATGACAGTAAAAAAATTATATAAGGAAAAAAACCATAGTTTGGCTTTCCTCTACCTTTCAAGAACTCAGGGAATTTGGTAACCTTGATGAATTATAGGCAAACTTAATCAGACACCTGAACTTTCAGGATTTCTGAGTGCAATTTAGCCGTTGTGCAAAATCTCATGTTAGGTGATCTCAGCAAATAAGCAACATACAATCGTGTAACTGCCATGATTATTTAACTTCTTTCTTTAGAGACGCTGTAGAGTTTTAAACAGGGAGTCTAAGTTAAGCCATTGCTCAAGACTGCATGAAAGAGAGCCCTCAATCAGACCGAAGAGTGCTTGGTCACGAGTCTGGCTCCTTAGCCAATGCATTAACATGCCAGCATGCCCTCGGGGCCGGGCGGCGGGTGCGGAGGGCAGGCAGCGGCCAGGCTGCTGAGGCTCCGGAGCTGCAGCTGCCAGGTGGGCACCCGTTTGGGCGCCAGGTGGCGTCGGGCGTGCTTGGCCAGGTGGTCGCTGCGCATGAAGCGGCTGTGGCACACGGGGCAGGCAAAGCGCTTCTCGCCAGTGTGTGTGCGGCGGTGCCGGGACAGCTCATCGGATCGGGCGAAGTGCCGCTCGCAGCCCTCCCAGTTGCAGCAGAAAGGCTTCTCGCCTGCAGGGGGCGACAGAGACACAAGTGGAATTTAGTGGCTAGGAACTGCTGTTTCCTCCTCGCTGATAAAGTGATTTGTATAATCCATGTTCGAATTATCAGATATCACTACCGCTGTAAATTGAGCGTGAGAAAAACTTTGACGAAAATGGAACAGCACCATGTGATTTACACCCATCTTCATGGCACCCATGAAGTGATGTTATTAGGGTGAAGACTGTACACCCAAAGATAATTTACATTATCTGGAGATTCACATAGATCACACACCCTGAACACAGATTAAAATAGAACAGCAAGAGACCTTAGACATTTGAGGTATCTGGATTTTAGTTTGTATACTTGATGTGAGAGGGACAGCAGGTTCTCACCTGTGTGAGTCCTCCTGTGGGCCTTCAGGTGGGAGCTCTTGAAGTAGGTCTTCCCACAGCCCGGGTGGGTACAGATGTGGCTCCGTATCCTGGAAACACTGGGCCGCGGGCTGTTCCTTTGGACCAAGGAGGGGATGCCCGGCGCAGGGGCGATGGCAGGCAGCTTAGGCTTCCCAGGGGTTACCAGTGCAGACTGTCTAGGGAGCACTGGTTGGGGGACGAAGAACATAACCGAACCCTTGGAAACCTCTCCACTCATGAGGACCACCGGTGGGCATACTGCCCCCCGCTGGCCATGTGCAGGAACAACAGGTGGAGTTGTGTGTGATAGAGGAAGCACTTGACAGAGGACCGGCATTGAAGCTATGTTCAGAGGGCCACTGGACACTGGGTGTTGTAGCAGTCCAACAGACGATGACAAATTCAAGATGACCGGGCCATTTGAGGGGGCCGGCCCAGAAAGATGTGCGGCGGACGCAGCTGAGCATGCTCCAGCATCTCTGTCTTCTGGGTGGACCGATGAACTTCTCTCAGGAGTGCCGCCATCAGGCTGCAATGATCCACACACATTCTCATTCTTCTCTGCAGGACAGCTGTTGCAGGTGCAGGGCAGCAAGTCTGCAGTGTGGCGGATCACGCTGGTGGCGTGCGACCTGTGACACCCCGCGGGATCACAAGGGCCCCCCTCTGTCTGCAGCCCGCTCTGGCAGGAAGGGGTCCGAACCGGCTCCGGGAAAGACGCCGAAAGGGTATGTGGAAGCTCAGAGTTCTGCGGGCTGTAGGGTGGAGTCATACACTGCGAAGGGCAACAAAACAAGGACAAGGTATCAAATCACTCAGTTCTACCACAAATGAGACGTCAGCTTGGATAGGGCGCAGCACCCAGGCTCTCACCAAAGGAGACCCCTGGAACTCGACAGGGGCCGGCAGAGGAAGCCCTTCCTCAAAGATGTCAGAGTGGGGCGTCAGGGGACGGGGATCTGCATGGCCAAACCTCCCAGATTTCCAGCAGCTGCTCATGGCCATCAGGGCCTCCACTGCCTCGATGTCCTTCGCTCGTGGAGAGTCGTGCGGGAGACGGGCATCTGAATCCATTGGCTCCCTCTCCTGGCCACATATGGTAAAGACCTAATTGTTTTTTTTTTTCTGTCTGCCATCGCTCATTGGTCCAACAGCAGTGCCCATATTAGTACTTCAAATAAATCAAATATTTGACACCCAGTGTGTGGCCCCATAGATTAAAAGGCCAGTGGAGCTTACGGAAGAACTCATTGTTAGTTGAGGGACTCATCATACTAATATTGAAATATCTCACCATTGTTATTCTAACTAACCGTGATAACCTTTGACAATCAGGGACTGGCTGACTGCTTTCTCAAATGCATCACTTTGCATAAAAGCATCAATCAAATAAATTAAATGTAAATATAATTTAAAATGATGCCTATTAAACGGTATCTATTAAATTCATGGTAATCTCTGCACAAATATCTGTATTGCTAGTAATAGTCTGGTCAGACTGACAGCCCAGTTGCACTTAAGGCATTTCCAGAAAAGAGAAAGTCTTCTATCCAACCCAGTGAACTTTCACCTGAAAATCTGTCCTGTTTATTGCTGACCTAATGAAGTTCCGGAGCTTAGGGGGTGCCGTTTCCCTGGTAAATGCATTTTGGAATTAAAGTTAAATTAACTTCCACAAACACGACTACTCAAGGAAATCAAGTTTATATAACAATATATTAGTATCGGTGTGCATGCAGTCCTTTGGCAAAGACTACTACGTTCTCTCTATAAAATATGCTCTGGCCGCGCAGTTATTATTTGATATAGGTGGAACCTCCCGTAACTCCCTGACACGCCCCCCCCCCCGATCCAAAATTTGCCACGACGTTTGGTGCCAGGGCTTGCTTTGCTCATCTGCTATTGGTCAACCGACAAGCATATGACCATGTGAAGAAGGCGTGATCGGCCTGCTCTCATCAGCACTTTGGGACGTGAACCCGGGGAGTCGCAGTTCTGTAACCTTTCCCCTACTTTCTGAAAAGCTGCGGCTGTTGGGTGCACGACACAACACAGGGAGTGGTCAAGCGGTATATTGTGCCTTTCATCGGCGCTGAAATAAATAATACTGACTGCAGGTTAAACGCTGCTATAAATCAATTTACGCCAATATTCGCTACAGTGACACAATACTAAATGGCAGATCAAAATGCAGCTATTTAAGACTAATTTATTTCTATAAACAAAATACGTGGTTTAGTCGAGAATTTGTTTTTTGACATTTCTGCAACTGTTACTTGTTATAACTGTAACGAAATACAAATATCACTATAAATGAAATAAACTCGAACAACAATGCGGAACATCCTGATTTTGTAGATGTGACATTAAGTATGACTTACGTGAAAGTTTCAGGATCGGTTCGAAGGCCTAACGATCAGTAGCTGCCCGCTATGTAGCTCCAGTTTTCCAGTCTTTCTTTGGCAGAATGCAACGGGACATGTTTCTTCGCGACTTTTTCCAGATTCATTCAGACAGGCTCGGAGGAGGCAGGGTTAATCTCGCAGCCAATCACCGCCAAAGGTGTGTGAAACTCTAGCCAATAGAAGCGCAGGCGGTGCGTGCTCAGAGGCTGATATACAGCGTGAAAATAGCGTCAAAATAGCGTGGTACACAACTGCGCTGGCATGCAGTAACGTGATGACGGTTCTGCTAAGAGCCTCACATGGGTCACGTAGGTTCCTCCGTGACTAATCAAATAGCTGGCCCCAATGACTGTTCCTCTGGTTTTAACAGATTTCTCCTTAAACACAAGATTAAGGCTATATTCATGGTAATGCTTTAAGGACTTTTAATGGTCTTTTAACTACTTATGGTTTTTGTAGGTAATAGGTCACGAACAGAAAAACCCGTTCAACTTAACTGGATTAGTAGAAAAACCTGTTTTGAGGCATAGGTAAATTTAACCATCCGAAAAGAGTACTCCACTTAGCCGTAACTGATTTCTTGCATGGAATTTCACATATAAGGGAAATTATTCAGTTTCCACGTTGTTTTGAACATGCAGGATAGATACTGTAAATTTTAAGTAAAGAAGCATCAGTGGACTTATAACCCAACAGGACTGCAGTCCCAAGGAGGGCTTCAATAAGGTACTTAACCTAAATCGTTTGAAATAAATACCCATCTGTATATATTATACTTAAAGGTTTCTCTAAATAACTCAAATAGATCAAGATCATATTTTAATGTTTTTAAATGTTTATAAATGGGGGCGGTGAGTAGTTCAGGGGGGCTAAGTTTCTGTGCCCACGATTAGAAGGTTGCTGGTTCAAGCCCTGACCTCAGCAGAATGTTCTCACGTCTAAGGGGCCCTGAAGTGCCATAACCCCCAGCTCCAGATAACCCCTTGGGTAACCCTCTGCTGTGGCCCCCAAGCTATGGATAGCAAGAGGGGGGGCAGCTAAAGACAAGAAGAACCCCAGTGTGTAAATGGCAAATAAAGGGTTTATCAAATGGCAGCAGTTGCTTATTGTTAGTCCCGCTGCCCTCTCCAGCAGGTGACTGGCTCGTCCACAGCCCTTCTGGCACACTGACTGAATCGCCGGCTCACTTATACAGAGCAGACGGGATGCAGCCATTGAGATCGCCGCCAGTCCTGGGACGAAGCGTGGATAACAGGAGAACAATGTCGGAATGTACGCTCCATCACGCCCGTCTGGCATGGATCAATGCCGGGGCCTCCAATTCAGCCATAACGGCTGCCTCCAGTCTAATCTGCAGCCGGCATCATAAATCTGGATGGGATCGATTCCCACCCTTAGCTCTGTGTTTATGAAGCTTGCATGTTCCTCTCATGTTCCTGTGGATTTCCTGCTGGTTTTCTGGTTTTAGTCCATAGACTGTCCGCTTAATTAATGCCTCTAAGTTGCCCATAATGTGTTTAATGCAGGGAGAGAACTTCCCTGTTCACACACATCTACTAAACCTGGCAATTAGCTGCTTAATGTGTGTGCTGAGCAGGGTGATCTAACGTACTGGATTCTGCCCTCAGGACCAGGACTGCGGAACCCTGGTTTGATGTTTCCAGCTTATTATGATCCAGTAGTGGATCTACACGTATAGCTATACTGGCTATATGGGGAATGTTGGCACTTTCTCTAAGTCATTTTGGAGATGCAACCTTATGGCTGAAAGTGAGGCTACCCCACTGTAGGTATTCACAGGTTCAGAACTCATTCAGTATTTATCCATTAAGGGCGTTATCAAGGCTGTTGCTATTTTAGTTGATGCACTTGGTAACAGTGACCTTCTGTGCTGGAAGTGCACAGCCTCAGTCTATGGTCAGCGACAGTTATTTGTTGATAGTTTAGCCTTTGCTGACATTGGTGTCAATCATTGACTTGACCTGGGTGGCACTTTTACCAATAATAGTTCTCAAATATTGTCATTGTTTGGGACATTAACTTTTCGTTCTGGAACATCACACATCTGGTTAATTACTGCCAAGGTCAACCTTCATTTTCCTGTAATTTATTTTACAACTGCAATAATACATCGTAATTATGGAAGAACTCATTTTTATTTGAGGGACTCATCATACTAATCTTGAAATAACTCACCATTGTTATTCTTACTAACCGTGATAACCTTTGACAACTTGTTATAGTCAAATTCAATCAGCTAAATTCAATGATATTCATATCAGTAGATATAATAGATAATGTGAGTAGAGTAGCTAAACATTAGTCCATGTATTCTTGTCATGTCAATAAATTTGTTGGACCGCTCACAATGCAGTTCTCTTCCATCGCATATTAATGTCTTAATTACTTGAGATAGCATCAGGCTCATAAAACGATTACAATAGTCTGCCAGTTGGTATTTCCCATAACAGGAACCAAGATAAAAGACGGGGGAGTCTCCTGGGAAATGTGCCCCACCCAAGGTCTGCATCCAGCTGGGGCTTTCATCCTTATGCCCCATGTAACGTCCCTCCCTCACGTTGTCTGTCATAGTTGCCATGGAGGATAAGAGTCACTTAAAAAGTGTGGTGGCCAGGAATTCACCTGATTAAGTTATATGGCTGGAAAATTATGAAAGAGGGATCAAATTCAACTCGCTGCTTTACCATCCACAGAACTGATGCGTGAGAGGGTCCTAATCTGGCAACCCTCTGAGCATGTCCTGCTGTGTATGGCTGTGTCTGTGTATCTCTGAGCCTGAGGCTGCATATGTATGTCATGTGCCTGGCTCTGATAACACTCACTGGTGTAGGCGGGGCCTGGATGATCTCAGCATATCTGGGGCTGTGTTCGGCCTGCCAGTGAAGAGGGTCTTGCGCGATTTTGAGGGAATTAGTCAAGAACCTAATGCGTCATAGACTGACATTCTGCTTTCATGGTCAATGTTTTTGGGTCACCAATTTTTTAAGGTTGTTGTTCATTTAAAAGAATAGCAAAGTAACGTGGCCAGTAATCACATGTGGCCGTTATATTAAGCAGCTTTAATTGAGAAGAAAGTTTGTCAACAGTAGTTTTCATTATTGTATACGTTTTGTAGGCTTTACTATTCAAAGGCATGAACATTGTTTCCACAAAGACAAACTGCTATGTGATACCAAAACAAATCAACATAAAATTAGGAGTAGATGTCATAACTTTGACTTTATTGTCTATGATTTCTCTAGAAGAGCAGCTTAAGAGTAATATTTTCATTAATATGACTTATTCTGATATTATACAAAATAATAAATGGTCCCATCTTCCCTTTTCACGTAACTCAGATGTCATGTGTCGCCACATGATATACTTTCATAATAAATATTCCTAGATTGAATTCCTCTCAATTTACTAACCATTTACTAGCAGTATCCACCGTTTATGAGTGATATCCACCTATCATTCACCACCAGGTTTGGATGTAAACCACTCCATTTACAGCTTACCCTAGAAATACTACTTTGAGATGAAATCAGAGACTTCCTAATAATAAATTACATTTCTTATCCAAAATGCTCAGATCACAAATTAAAAGTGATGACATGCAGTTCAAGCCATAGTTTAAGGGTACTTTAAATAAACCTTTTCACCGGGGATGTTGTGCAATACAAAGAAACAGAAGTAGTACAAAAAGACAATAAAATAACAGTAAAATAAAATAATGATGCAAATAATAAAAATAAAATGACTTCAAAATCAGTATATTGAAAGTAGTAAAAAGGTGTGCAGTGACAGTGTGGAAGGATGCAAAGTGTGTAATGTGATCTATCTGAGTTTTCATTCAACATACAAATGGCCCAACAGTAAAAGCTTTTTCAAATAAACAAGATGACGCTTCAAAATAAATATGTGCCCCTTCCAGTGCTACAGTATTATAAATCTTGTTCAGTCAGGAAATTAGAAACAAAAAGAATGCTTTGATTAGTCCACTAATCAAACTATAGTAGTTTACTATATTTATACCATAGTACATAGTACATGATAGTAAAAAACGAAAAATGCCACAGTATTAAAAGAACAACAAATTAATGACCCAATACCAAGGCAAGTCAATATTAGAAATGCATAATCAAATACCATCTAAGCATGATATTAAACTTTATTATCACTTTAATGTTAATAGTTTGTGGTCTGACTTTAATTCAGTTAAATTGAGTTTAGTTTTGTTTATATGGAGCTTTTATCAAGGAGCACTGTCACGCTGCACTTTGCAGGACTCCAGGCCCAGGGGCTCCATAGGATTAAGGCTGAGGTGACAATGGCGTGAAAAAACTCACAGAGTGGAATAAAACTTAGGAGTAACTGGACTCAAGGGGGCAGCTCCTCCCCCTTTGGCTCTCACAGGGATGTACAGAGGTGGATAGTTCATAGCAATAGAAATAGATAGAAAGCAAAAATCCAGACCATGAATTTGTTTTTCAACCCACCAATTGCCTATAAAGAATGCTCAACTGGTTGGTAGAAACAGAATCTAGGTCTGGAGGGGTCTGGTGGGGTGGCAGCGACAGGCAGCAGGCAGGACAGCAGGCAGGATTAGTACCATAAAGCAGCTCTGACAGAACTAAGCATAGCAATATAACTGGAAGCATGACAGCAGAGGGTATCCCTGAATGTAAGCACTTATTACTGATTCGCTACAGCTGTGGTGGCAGTTCTGACAGTACAGTTCACCCAAAGTCAATGACACTGATCCCCACCCACATCTGAGCCTATAACTGCAGCCGGGGCTGAGTAACTATCAAGAGCTAATGTAAGCTACACCAAACGAGGTGTTTTTTAGTCTAGCCTGAATACCGCACACTTGCTAGCAGACTACTCCACAGCTGTGGAGATCTTTAGGAGAATGCTCTGCAGCCAGACATACTTCTTTCCCCCTGGAAACTAATAGGTAAGCTACCCCTGGAGAGCAAAGGAAAGTGGGGGGGCTGTTTGGAACAGTTCCCACAAGTACTCTGGCCTTTCAGAGCTCTATACTTTAGTAACTGTAGCAAGAAATCAAAACAAAACTAAACAGGAATCCAATATAAATATGATTAAAAAAAGGATAAAAAAAAGATAAAATTTTCTAGCTGCAGTAAAAACTCTGACTGTTTATTGGTATAAGGCATCAGGTGACTGAACAACCAGTGTCCTGTAGTTGTTTATCCCACAACCATTGCAGTGTACAATTTTATTTCATAAATGTACTTCCAGCACTGTCCTAACACTTTATACTGTATTACATTTATTATTAACTCTTTTTACTCTTATATTGCACTGCGGTTTGTTCCTTCCTTTCATCCACCTGAAACAAGAGAACTTGAAACTAGAAGCGCTCTGCACCAATTCTTTTTAACGATCTAGAAATATATAGAGAGTAGAGGGTTACAGAAGACAAGTGTGGAATGTTTAAAGGTATTCAGTCTTTCATGTTATGGATATACACTGTCTACCTGAACTTGCCTACAGCTGAATTCTGCGTTTTCACTACTAAGATCGGCAAATTTAGAAAGAGCTTCCTAATTTTAGTATATACTCCTTAGATTTCTCTCCAGCTATCATTTCTCCCAATTTAAAATCTTCCTATTTTTCTTAATTAAAATGTTACCACTTGGTGCAGGCTGTAACAGCTGGCAAAGATGCAACATCTTCAGTAAGCGCCAAATCTCACTGTATAAATCTTGCGTTCGTTTCTAGGAGATTTCATTCCCATTTAAGCACGTTTTTCCATCGCGGAGGAATACACTTGACATACAGTTAGCTCAAGTGGCATGATTTGTTTTATAAATGAGACTTTAAGAAAAAAAGTATATAAAAAGCTTTTAATATTAGAAATAAAGCTTATTTTGAATATAATCAATGCTGTTGGGCTGTGGAGAAATGTCCTCAATCAGCACTATTCCGGTTGAGTATCCAGTAATAACAATGGGTACAACTAAGATATGTTCTCAAAGTGACTTCTGGTAGTTTATACTGATTTATTTCTTTACATGAGGTCCAGCAGCCTGTGAACTCTCCTATTTTGAGGATGCCAAAATTCTTCTGGTCTAATGAGGGGCTTAAGATGGCTTGCAGTGATTCACGGAAAATCATTATGATCGAAGCCATCTCTTCTACTCAGTGACTACTGCAGTTAACATTTGTGACTGAAGTGGATGATTTGCTTGATGACCTGGACCCTACAGCTCACACTTGAGTTAAAAATATCCTGGACATTCTGTCTGAGTTGGATCTGGTATCTCTCCTTCTTCTGGAATTTTTGAGAATACGTAGGGCATCCTGGTGTCTAGAATTGATCTGTTTGATTGGCTCCATATCCTATAGATTGATGGTGCTGTAACATGTAATGGTTCCTATCATGTGGACCAATTTATGTCATGCAAAAATTTCATGAACCTGTAAAACACATTTTTTTGTAACATGCAAGATGGATGGCAACTCTGCCCCCAGCTTTTCATGGACCAGCCTGAACCCCTACCCTATTAGGTATTAGAAAGCTGACTTTGAACTGTACTGAGAAATATGAACTTTATCTTCTATACATTTATGCAGAACAGTCACAGTGTATTGACTCTGTTTTAAAAAAATCAAAATGTCTTTTGACATAAGTATCTAAAATAGCATGAAAATAAAAGAATCAGTATTTAATATGAATCTCATTTGGAAAACAATGTCCATCATTTCCAACATATTCATCGTTTTAATTGACTTTTCCTGTTAGTCCCTTCTGAGTTCTTTTTAGTGATATTTTGCAATATTTCCTGGTGCTGTTTGCCCCCCCTGAAAGCGAAAGCAGACCATTGGTCAGGCTGCTTAGATAAATATGTTTGGATTTTCTGAAGATGATGGCACTTTGTCCGAGCCATAGGTTATGTTGTCATACCCATGAAGCTTTTTATCGTTTCCTCAGGGTTGTGGCCAGACGCAGCTCTCTGGCTGCCACTACATCTACTTCCTGTTCAAGCTGCCGTAGCTCATTTTGTAGGCTGCTTTAAAGGCCTACACGTCCAACCTGGATATGTGGTCTTGTGTCACATGACTCTTCCAGAAAGAAATACACAAGAAAACTGTAAGTATGGGGTATCTCACTTTGTATGTCAGCTTCCTGGACAAGTAGGAAGGAGATTTCTTAGGGGCGTTGGGCTGGTGGGGGGGGGGCGGGG
>JABFEB020000132.1:10144095-10161193 GCA_019775895.2 Stomatorhinus ivindoensis
TTTTTTTTGGGGGTTGGGGGGTTCCCCCCCCCCCCCCCCCCCCATCATAGGGACCTGCAGACACTCACTGGAGCTCTTAGGATCCCCCTCCCCTTATGGCAGCTTCCAAATTTAGCACACAGAAATAACACTGAGTTTTACACCTGCTTCTCTCACACACCAATGGGTTACTTTATTATTTATACTGTAAATGTCCCAGATTGAATTCCAATACCTTCCAATTAAAAAAGAACTTTATCAGGCGTCTTACTTTCCAAAATATTTAAAAGTTATTGGACACAATAATCCATTTTATAAATGTCTCCCTCGAGACTGCACTTGACGTGCCAGCAGTTCCCGCTCAGCCTGCCAACGGTGCCAGTACGAGGTGCTGACGGAAAATCCCACCGCGGAATGGGAATGCCCCACCAAAAACTCCAGGGGGGGGTTCTCTTACGCGAGCGGACCGCTTCCCCAGACTGCCACCTGCTGGAGATGCAGTCACAAACATACATTCTACCCACATATGGATCCAGTTTCAAATAAAATCAGAAATATTTCATAGTTTGTGATTCTAAATCAATGACTTGAAAATAGAGAAAATCTGAAAGCTCTAATATCGTGTGGTGTTGCTAAGAACATGAGCTAATAAAAGCAGTTTTATTATCTATTTCAAACTGGCTTTAAATAAACTGTATTCCAATAAAATATACTGTTGTTAGTCCTTACACCACGAGTATATTTGTTTTGACGTTCACAGTAAACACACTGTGTCTGTGTTTGATTATGCTATGTTTGATTTCTATGATTTGTTTTACATGAATCTGAAATCCGACTTTGATATCCAGCTCCACCTACATTAAAGAACCAACACAGTAATCCAAAGAGGATATTGAAGTTGAATGCCTGGGATCACTTTCCTGATAACCAACATTATTTTTGTCTTTGAACAATAAATGACTCTAATAGACCAAAAAAAGTGAATGTATGACCTTGTAAAAAGGAAATTGTATTTTTCCAGACGTTCCCTAGCACAGCATACAATAAACCCCATTTCTCCCGAAGTTTTTGCTTTTAATTATCAAAAACAGACCACTAGAGGGAGCACGCAGCGGCAATAACCTCGTAGTACAGGTTCTGTTTACACGCAGCGTCGCAATGCATTACCTTATTACATGAAAACTGTATTTACGATAAGGCAGATATAAATTGAGAGAAAATTAGACAGGCGAAGCAACAAATTGTAGAACCTCGTTGATTCTAATTAGCTCCATTTAACAATGATTTCGGCACATAATGTGAGAATGGCCTAGATCAGCATCACAGCATCTGTGTAGAATTGGTTACATTCTGAAATTAATTCATTGTCAATTAATGTGTGACTTTGGTAACTGTCTCACGTGAATGATACAAAACTGCACATGCTTTATGCACATTAAAATTCTGATGGTGCTGTTTATCTTAAAGGATTCAGTCTTTATTGCCATTGTAGTAGTACAAAACATGTCAACTTAATGTAAGTGAGGTAATAAGAAAAAAGTAAAAAGGATAGAGTTGACATAATATATACTTACAGTATTAATGGTATTGATTATATAGTATCAACATCTGGTACAAAGTAGAAATAGAGAAGCATTGCACTTAACCATTATTATTGCACAATGCAATGAGTATCTCACATCCAGGGTAGTGAACAGCAACTAGTAACAGTCATATAAGAGAGGATTCACCATGAACGTAAATATAAGAGCTAAATTTGAGGCCCATTGGTTTGTGGTGGCTGCTGTCAGCAGACAGCCATTACTGCGGTCTGCATAATGCTCTAAGTCTCTGACTTGCTATGCATCATTTTTAACTTTCTAAAATTAAGTTCTTTTCCACTCCCTCTTCCTGCACCTGGAAACACTGTTTATACTGCATTAAACTCGCTCATCCATAGTGTACCAGTAAAGAAATTAAGCATGTACCACAAAACAAAAAAATCCATTCTTTGCAGATAGAACGGTTATAGGGAAAATACTGCATTTTAACTAAGCAGTACCATAAAATAGCATACGTTAGACACCAGTGTCTCATATAAAGGTACACAGATACAAAGAAACCAGAAGAACGTTTAAATGTTGCAGAAATCTACATATATTTCTTTTGGTAATTAATTCATACAGCGTTCTGTGGTGCAGTTGTAACCTCAGTTCAGTCTGCTTAAGAATTGACGGGAATTTAGCACATCTTTAACTGCTATTTCGTAGATCAGATTTGTAAAGGTATAACAACATTTTCACGCATCCATCCATGTTCTATAACCGCTAAAATCAGGCAAGTGAGGCCTACCTAAGAAAATATATATAAAATATAATTTAAATCTCTATTCAGTAATCTTATTCTATATTCTTGAAAAGAAATTACGTCATATAATAAAACAGTACATCGTAAATGTTAAAACTGTGGCTATGTTGGTGCTGAGAGTGTTAGAATGTCGTTCATGCTCGGAAACCGGACTAATGTTTTGCTCAAACAAAACACGTCGATCTTCTGGCCTAAACGCACGTGTTTATTCACTCGCTTTACGTCATGTACCCATAGATAAAAGATTTCGGCTCGCGGATCTTCCCTCGGACCAATCAAAGTCACGTGTATAAATTTTCCCCTTCATGGTCTGTCTAACCAATCGGCGTCGAGTTTGAATCCGCTCTAACCAACGCAGAGCGGAGAAACCCGGCAGAGTTAAGATGGCGGAGTAGACGGTGAGACGACGGATCAAAGCTCCGGGTCTCTTCCGTTAAAGTCGGATTCTGTTAAGCTGCCCCACTACCATAAATAAGAATTCAACCGTTATACATTATTCACACATAATCGTCCAATTTCGGGCTGAGCTCATGACGTCTATACACTTTGTGGTTCATCCGTTGCCTGGGACCGAAGACCAGCTCAATGACAGGTAGCTATTCACTGCGGGCGGGCGAGCGAAAAGAGGCTTCAGATCAATATTAATGTGCTGGGTGTGGTAGACACGGCGGGTCTTTTTCTTCTGGAGGGGCACGGAGGCCGTGTGCCGTTATGTCTGCTCTGAACGAGTGGAAGCGGTTTGCTAGCTCGGCTTGACGAGGCCCCGCCGAGATCAGTAGTCAAAGTTGGACTGAGAGGGACAATGCGGGATGGGGGATGGGGGACAGGACGGATCGGGATCGGCAAACCTGTCGTCATTTTAACATCAAACCTGTGTAGCCGCCCCGTTTCTTTATTGAAATATTGCAGATGTAATCCTGTGATCCGATGGGGAGATCTTATATACAGAGTGAATAATTATAAACGTACAATTTCTTGACTAATGTGCAATTAGCGTAGCTGTAATTAAGTGACATGTACTGCTTTGTTGCAATTAATCTAAACGCGTTGGTATTCTTAATACCGACCTTTTTAAAAATTGTAGGTCCAGCTAAGTCGGTTATATATTTATAGTACATGAGAACATTTTTTTCTTGTTTTTCTGGCTCCCATCAAATTGCCCGCCGTTCCCTTTTCTTTTTAACGGCGTTTTGGAAATTCTGTAGTTTTTTTGTTTTCTCCGGTTTTATTTAAGGTCTAATCGAAACACGCACACTTCTCGCTATATTTATAGCTCACATCTACCAGTTAGTATGCCGGCTCCGTTAGTTATCTCGATGTTTAAGGTCATCACGGTTTGCAAAGAAAACCTTTTGTGTGGAAAGCCTCAATATCTGATATGACTGATTGGTAATTTTCTTTACAGTAGGATTATACGCAGTCAGTTCAAAGTATTTTTGAATGTAATTAAATTAGGTCAGATGGATAATCTGTCAGTATACACACGTCGGATGCCATTTTATGCATTCACAGAGCGATGTATTGCAAGCCTAAAGATGCAGTTTCTGTAGTAAAGGAAGCTTGCCTTAATTCTCAGTGAAATTTTCATCAGCCTTGCAGCTTATTGGCTGGTCACTCCAAAGCAAAGAATGCCCATTTAGGGTGAGATGGAGATTAATTGCTTGAAATGAAGAATGGCTAGACATAATTTTGTAACAAAGGATCTTAGAGAGCTTTGCATATTGGGAGGGAAGACACCATAATCTTTACGTATCGGGGCTTACATCCAGTTTTAATGCCACAAGAGCTGTATAGTAAATCTGTTTCTTCTGTAGCTTAATGAGGTGTATAAATTGTTAAAAATCTGGTTCATCCACTGTAAATTGTGGAAGTGTAACCATAGAAAATGCTTTGGTCTTCATGTTAGCCCAGTATTTTCAAGTGCAAAAGTATTTATATTTTTGTTCTTTTGATATAGTTCCATTTTACACTAAAAAAAACCTTTTAACATGGTGTCCACATGGAAGGTATTATTAAACTGTTAAACATCTCTTAACATTTGAGCTTTTTTCCTGAAGATCCTCCCCCATGAAAGGTCATTTGTGACGATGGGCTTTCCCCTTTAAGATGATCTGTTAGGGTGGGATGGGTCACGAGACCCCATCAGTAAGGAAAACGAAAACAGTCAAGGCAAATTCACTGTGCTGTGTTATGAGCCGACCTCTAAGATTTATTGATGTAGACTGCCTCTGCATATCTGCCTCTGGGATTTGTCTGTGTGGGCTGGATCTGTTTACCTGTTATTGGAGTTTATCCATGCAGACTGTCTCTGCATGCACTATATGGACAAAAGTATTACGGCACACCTCTTAATCATTGAATTCAGGCGTTTCATTCAGATAAATTGCCACAGCTGTATAAAATCAAGCACTTAATCATGCAGTCAGGTCCACAAATATTTGTGAAAGACTGGGTCATTCTGAAGAGCTCAGTGGATTCAAGCATGGTCATAGGATGTCAGCTTTGTGGTAAGTCAGTTCAGAAAATGTCTTCCCTGCTAGACCTTCCATGGTCAGCTGTAAGTGGTATTATTGCAAAGTGGATATATTTAGGAACAAGAGAAACCTCGTTAGCAGAGCGGGGCTCTGAGTTCCCATCTTCCTCTGGGATTAACTGCAGCACAAAGACTGTGCACCTGAAACTTCAAGGAATGGGCTTCCATGGCCAAGCAGCTGCATGCAAACCTCACATCACCAAGTGTAATAGCAAGCGTCAGATGCAGTGGTGTAAAGCACGCTGTCAGTGGACTCTGGAGCAGTGGAAATGTCATCTGTGAAGTGACAAATTACTCTTCGCTGCCTGGCAGTCTGATGGATGAGTCTGGGTTTGGCAGATACCAGGAGAACATTACCTGCCTGAGTACATCGTCCTGTAAAGTTTGGCGGAGGAGGGATAATGGTATGGGGTCGTTTTTCATGGGTCAGTTTAAGCCCCTTAGTTCCAGTGAAGGGAACTCTTAATGCTTCAGCATACCAAGATGTTTTGTACAGTTCTATGTTTCTAGCTTTGTGGGAACCGTTTGGGGAAGGAGGCCCTTTTCTGTTCCAGTGTGACTGTGCCCCAGTGCACAAAGCATGGTCCATAAAAGCATGGTTGGGTAAGTTTGGTATAGAAGAACTTGACTGGCCTACACAAAACCCTGACCATAATCCTTTGAAACAACTTTGGGATGAACTAGAATGGAGATCGTGAGTCAGGCCTTCACATCCAACATCAGTCCTTGACCTCACAAATGTTCTTATGGATGAATCGTCAAAAATTCCCAGACACACTCCAAATTCTTGAGGAAAGTCTTCCCGGAAGAGCAGCAGCTACTATAGCTGCAAAGAAGGGACCCACTCTGTACTGATGCCTATGGATTTAGAATGTGATGTCATGGAAGTTTCTTCTGGTGTAATGGCCAGGTATCCCGGTACTTTTGTCCATATAGTGTGTCTGCCTCTGGGATTTGTCTTTGCGGACCGCCTTTGTTTGTTCATGTGGTCTGTGTCTGAGTATCTGTCTCTGGTCTTTATCTGTACACAGTGCTCCATGCAGTGTAAGTGAAGAAACAGCGGAAGTTTGTTTTTGATGATGGACAGACGTGAAGAACAGTCCGAAATGATGAAAAACATGCATGTTATCATTACGGCAGGCAATGCGTTTTTATCTTTCATGAGCAGCTTGCTTTGCCTTACTGGCAATGTGGGGAAATTGTTTTCATGTCCTTTTCAGCTGGGTGATGGTGTTTTCCCAGTGGATGTGGCAGCTGGGTCTAAATATGTGGGGTTTCATCTGTGTTGGATTAAGCAGTTGACTTTCGCTGTTCGTTAGATTTCATGGAGCAGAAGTTTATTGCTCCCTGCAGTGTTTAATCCGCCTCCCAGAGTCTGGAACAAGTTCAGTTAGTACTCTGCTCAGATGACTGGCTCCCTGCCTAATACGACACGTGTGATTATGTTTTATACATAACTCGTATAATGGGAATCGGTCATTTATCCCAGTGCTTGCTGGCAATCTGAGGAGTGACTGAACTGAACTCAACTTGGCACCTTCCGTTCCTAAATACCTTATTAACCACCTAATGTTTGTTTCCAGGTAACTACTGGATTTTCATTACAACTTAAGTCCCTTTGCTTGTCATAGACCTTGATGCAGGGTGTAGTGTTAATGTCTTTGTAATACCAGAGGCTGTCTGAAGACTTGGGTTGACACTTGGGTAGATTTTCCAAATGTTTGCTTTGTGACCTTTTGTGTTTCTTCCATCACTCCGATTTCTTCGTTTTTAAGGCTAATGCTGCTGTTTGATGGGTAGCACCTGATTGAAGCTCTTTTTTTTTTTTTTCCACTGACGCTAATAAATGCCTGGGGCTGTGCGGTGAGCCGTGTGGCTGTAGCTTTAAGCAGAGCCAAGTCGAAGTTTTGCAGCTTCTCTCTGAAGTATTGTACCTCCACGCTCTTCTAAAGTTCAGTTCTGGGTTCCAAAAATACACCGAAACATGGCTGCATTCATGTTTTTGTAATGGAAGAGGGCTTTACAGAAATCTGTGTATTTCCTGGAGAGGTGTTAGCCTCAGTGTCACTGGCCTGAGGGATTGTCTTGTGGTTCTGCTGTACTGCTGTTGGTATGCAAGGTTTTTCTAAAGGTTGATGTCTTTTATTAGCACTTATCAATGATATTGTTGTTGTATAAGCTTATCCAAAAGGTCAACCCAATTCATGGCTTCTAAAAAGGTCTGTGGCTCTTGGTTGTACTTTTTCACCTGGGAAGTGGCATAAAATATAGTGAGCTTTTAAACTCTCTGCTATGTACCACTTTTTACCTGTCACCCAGTTATCTGGATATCCAGTTTGTTTTCCCATCCAAAGCCCCTTTACAGTCATTTGGAATTCTTCAAGAAATTCTTTAAAATATTAAGGTCATTTGGTAATATGTGTTGTTTTTTTATTCTTTAATTAGAACTGTTTGGGTGTCTTTCAACAGCATTGTTTTTTTGTATTAATCCATGCTTTTCCAAGTCTTTTCTATGTCAAGCTTCACATTTTGAAAATGGCTCCTAAGCTTTTAATCTGTTTACAAATGCCTCCCTGATGTCACTTGTAATTCCTTGTAGTTGGTGGAGTTTGTTCTTTTTTCTCTGAATCATTGTTAATAAATTGTGAAAATGGTTTCATACATTGATCCACATTGATGCATTGTCCCCATGTCAATTGCAGAGAGCCTCTTGTGATTTCCGCTGCATAATGTGCAAAGCCCGCAGATACAGACACCATATGTAGTGTTACCTGGGGGGGGGGGGGTTGTACATGGTTGAAAACAGGTGGTTGATTCTTGGCTGGGCCTGGCCTCTCTTTGTTACTGTTTTTCCTGGTGAAACCTGGAGGGGTTCCTTGTAGTGGTTAGCAGTTGAACACTTACTGTATGTAGCAACTCTCCAGCTAGTCCCCCACTGGCCTATTTATATAACGGCCTACTAGGCCTGTCTATATTTTACTGTGCCATGGTTCAGTTAAACACATTCCTTCCTGTATGTACTATATCTGACACCACACTGTCGCATGCATCCTTTTTTTTTATTCTGAACACAGTCTTTTATTTTACATTAATCTGCATTAACAGTTTTGATGTTTGGTATGTGAATTAGACACCTTCTAGTGTTCTGAAATGTTTTGCTTATTTTTAAGACAAGCTCCATTTGAGATTTAGCATGTTGGGTAGGACAAAAAATTAATTAATTCAGGGTGTTTTCTTACGAGCTGCACCTTTTTTTTTACTACTACAGCTACATGGCTCAGTTATAGCTCATTGGAAAACTCAAAGATGATTTTTCATGGTATAGCAGAAGGTTTGGAATTAATTTCAGGGACAGATTTCGCCAAGAATGAAGCAGCACAAAGGAAGGAAGGGGTAGCTGCATTAAATATGTGATCCTGTGAACACAGTAACTCTAAAAGTATTGGATGGATCTTTTTCAAACTTCAGCATTGTATAGGTGATGATTTGGGACCTGTTTCATTTTGAAATCACACCAAACTGAAGCAGTAGTGCTAGGTGGCAGTTAGGCTTGGGCAATATTATGGTAATACTTGATATTGCTGGTACTTTGTGTGTAAAATTAAAATTGACTCTTGGATGTTCTCATTCTGACATTTCATTCATAATTAAATTTTTTTATTGGCAGAATTGCAGTTTTTTTTTGGATTTTTTTTTTTCTGCATGGTGTGTCATCTTGATTCTGCTTTTATGACTTTCAACAGGCTACGGGAGGTCTCTGAGAAGCTCAATAAATACAATTGTACTAGGTGAGTCATGCACTCTTTACTAAGCACATGTCAATAGTTCATGCAGGTTTTAATATTGAAGGGTTGGGATTAGTGCTGAGCTTTACTGTTTGTTCCAGGCGATTGAACATAACTTCTCATCATTTAGAGCTACGGGCAAATTGTTTGGTTTCCAGGCATGTTTCTGGTGTGTTCTGAGTAATGCTACTCTGTTACCGCACTTGCGCAGGTTTTGATAATTACATTTAATCCGTTGGCTTATGTTTGCTAAAATGACAATTATTATTCTCCTGTTGTGCCCCAGTCACCCTCCTCTGAGTGTGTTGGAACAGGCCATCATAAAACAGTGTGTTGTTGGTCCAAACCATGCTGCTTTTCTCCTAGAGGTAACATTTCAAGCTTTTCTTATTCAGTTGCCCATTTAAATTTGCCTGTGTTATTAAAAATAATCAAATATAAGCCTCACCCCGATTGCTCAAATATTTACTCATCAAATGTAAATTGTGTCCTGTTGATGTGAACTGCTTTGCCTGAGTGACAGTTGAGGGACAGAAGCTAGGAAACAGGTGGTAACTTCTTTTCTCGTTTCAGGATGGCCGTGTCTGTAGGATCGGCTTTGCCGTGCAGCCTGATCGACTAGAGTTGGGCAAACCAGATGGAAATGATGGGTGAGCCATTCCGCTTATGGGAGAAGTACAGCAGTGCTGTAACTCTTTCTCACTTGTCACAATTGTCACATTTTGTGATTCAAAGCAACTTCCCTCACTGTGTTACTTCTTGAAAGTAAATTGCATGCTCCCCTTCATTTTAGTTATGAAAGTCAGAGCGACTGTCAGGCTGTATAAGTTGCAAAACACTCTGATTACAAGAGAGATGTTAGCATTCATTAAGACTGTACGAAAAGCAGTCGCTTATTTAATTTTGCAGTCAGACGTAATGCATCAGGATCTCTGAGGGTTGTAGGAGTGCATGAACATGAAGGAATTCCCTGGCTGGAATCCAGTTTGCATCCAGGCAGGAACACCTGCATACTAATGCTCCTTAGCAGTGACAGCAGCTCACAACCAAATGGGCAGTGCTGTCAGAAGCCATGACAGTGAAATGAGCCTGCAGTATCTCCCTGGAGCAGAGGCTAATGGTGATTCAGGGTGTGTTCATGGTATCCTAGCATTTTCATGAACCAGTAAATACTGGTTTTCTGACAGGCACAGCGAAACAAGATGCATCTTTACAAGGGGAATTACATGCACACCTATTTTTTTTGCACTTAATTATACATCTCCAACAGTCGGCTGCATTGTGTGTCAATTTAGTGTCTGGTGTAAGAAAGCACGGGGCATTTAAGGGTACACTGACAGAGACAGCCCTAAGCAAGATCTGAAAGCCCAGTGAGGTGTTTCTCAAAGCAGCCTCAGTACATAAGAACCGTGTGTAACTCTGAGTCTGATTATTATGAAAACAGTGATGATGGTTATTATGATAAAAGTCTAGCTTCACCGTGTGCTGTTTGTGGGTGCGTGGGCATTTGGGATGAGATGTGTAGCAAAGCTGGGTCACTGCTCACTATGCACTAAACTAATTGGGAGAAAAGCTTGGATTTCATTCAGGAGGCCTGCTCTGTACCTCCGACCTCCTCCAGAGCACTGGCATAATGGGAGCTGTGCTCAGCCTGCCCTTACATCCTCTGAATAGAAGGTGGGAATGTTGTGGACAGCTGAAAGGTACAGAAATGGAAGCGGCCAAAGTGGATGGTGGTTTTTTTTTTTTGGTGCTGGGCTGGGCGGGGAGACTATAGTTAGGTGGAATGGTGCTTGCTCTCAGCCTGGCTCTGCACATGCCGTTTCTCAGCACGGAATGGTTAAAACGCTCAGATTAGCCACCAATGAAAAATGTCCACCCTATATATGCCCATATATACCCAAATGTAAACAGCAAATCTTATTTATTTAATGGAAAATCTTTCTCTAATTGTTTTAAAAAATGGTACCAAAAGGATCTGACAAAGCACTGCACATGGGCAAAATTCACAATTCTGTTGATTTTCACCGCTTTTCAAATGTACAATATGCGATTTTCCCCAAATAGATTAATGGTGCACTAAGTAACCATCACCCGTAAAACTGTGGTCTGATTTAGTGGTCTTTCAGTTTGTTTCTAATTATCACACCTACTGTGCAAAGCCGCATGAAGCTGGCATTGAGGGCTAGACGTCAGAACCGTTCAGCTGGAGCCCGTAGGTGGGAGGACGAGGTTCGGAGGGGTCTCCTCTTGTTCTCTCAACCTCCAGCTTGTTCTCACCGATCCCGCGCAGGACTGCACGCTTGTAACCAATCTCTCGTCTTCTGTTTTCAGCTCAAAGTTGAGCAGTGGTTCAGGGACAGTGAGGAACCCCAGGCCAGGCAGGCCTAGTGGTTCACCCTGGTTCCTTTCGAGTTCTGACACACTGGGCAGACTGGCAGGCAACACCCTCGGGTAAGTTTTGGCAGGACCGCCGACGACGTAGCATTGTGGTCAAGGCCACTGCCCTAACATGACCCAGGCTGCTTCTGTCTCACGTTACCACCCCATGCTTTTGGTTGTGGATGTTAAAGTACTGAGCTGATATTCATCTGGAATAAAAGTCCTGGGTTTGGTGCCGGAGGCTTATGCTGTAGCACATGGGGACCCTTGATGTGGAATAACACGCATGGGGTTGAGGTTAACCTTCAAGCTGCCGAGTGATATACAGGAATGCTGCTGTGTGTTTTAAATAAGCTGCCTCGATAGCAGTGAACCATGAGCCTATCCCTATCTCACAGGGCACATCAATACTATACGTTCCAGTCTGACTTCCTCTTTGCCTCCTGCTGTGTTTGGTTCAGTGGTTTATGGTCTTTAAGGGGGTGTGAAGTGTGTGGGGGAGGGGTCATCCTTAGTGACCGCTGGGCTTAACCTGCATCAGGAGTCGGTGGAGCTCTGGTGTGAATGGAGGAGGACCTGGAGGAGGAGCCGGAGGCGGCGTGACAGGCGGCGGTGGCGGTAGCGGTAGCGGAGGTGGGGCGAGCGCCGGAGGTGCTGCAGGGGGCGGCTCGTCAGGCAGGTCGGCGGCCGCGACGGCACGGGATTCCCGCCGGCAGACCCGGGTGATCCGCACCGGCAGGGACCGCGGCTCCAGCCTGCTGGGCAGTCAGCCCCAGCCCGTCATCCCAGCCTCCGTCATCCCGGAGGAGCTCATCTCTCAGGTGGGCCCCGGCTGCCTGCTCGCACACACGCAGAAATGCACGCGGCTGGCGACGTGAGGTCTGACTTCTAAAAACCGGCCGACGCGCAGGCCCAGGTCGTCCTGCAGGGAAAGTCCAGGAGCGTCATCATCCGCGAGCTGCAGCGCACCAACCTCGACGTCAACCTGGCCGTCAACAACCTGCTGAGCAGGGATGACGAGGACGGCGACGACGGCGATGACACCGCCAGCGAATCTTACCTCCCCGGAGGTGAGCGTGGCTTCATCCCCGCTGCTCTCCGCAAGTCTCTCTGCGGGTGTAAAATATTCTTCTAGGCTTAAGCATTTTTTAAAAATAAAGGTTTCCTATTACTTTCCACGCTGCTGTGTGATATAAAATGCTTTATGTCAACAGTGTTTGGGTTCTGACTTTGTCTTTATTTTTACCATGCAGAGGACCTGATGTCTCTCCTGGACCCCGACATTCACTCCGCACACCCCAGCGTCATCATCGACGCAGACGCCATGTTCTCTGAGGACATCAGCTACTTTGGATACCCCTCCTTCCGGCGCTCTTCTTTGTCTAGGCTAGGCTCCTCACGAGGTACCATTTTCCATCTGCCTTGCTGTACATGAAGGCAGGCTTTGTGGGACCAGGGTGGCAAACCTCTGGTATTTTACTCTGAGACAAAACAGTCTAGATATTTCCTAACCCCCTTTCCCCAATTCCCTACCTGCTCTGTCAAAACTGCTTATGTGTGTAATCCATCAAGGCGAACTGTACGCTCTCCCCAGCTGTGCAAGCAGACTGTGCTGGGCGGTTGGGGGGGGCGGGCCTGCTAGAGGTGCTACTACCAGGGTCTGCCTGCTCTGGAGAAGGGGTTGCAGTGATGTAGACCGGCATTTGAGGCTGCTGTTTGATGTCTACGTGTTTGATGTTGTGTTTAATGAAGGCAGGGGGTGGGGATTCTGTCCAGAGAGTGGCTTACTCGTATCCCACTGGTGTGACCCCCCCACTGCATACCAGTTTTCCTTCTTCCCCTAGAGCGCGACTCCGAACTGCTCCGCGAGCGCGAGTCCGTGCTGAGGCTGCGTGAGCGGAGATGGCTGGACGGCGCCTCCTTCGACGCCGAGCGCGGCTCCACCAGCAGGGAGTGCGAGGCCGGCCCGGACAGGAAGGGTGCCCCCACGCAGAGCCCTGTCTCACTGGGCGAGGACCTCCAGTGGTGGCCTGACAAGGTTGGTCTGCCAGCTCACTTCCCCATAGCAGTTCGCTCCTCTTGGATTATGCAGGAGAAACATGAGATCTTAGCTGCCTCGCTCCCTGAACAATAGCTCTATCGGGGACTTATTAAAATGTCAGAAGTAGAGAAGTGTTGTGAGCTTGGCCTGACTGCCATTTTTAGGAACTAGAAAGTCTACTACTTTCACGTCTAGTGGTCTTACTGACAGAAGTGGAAGACACCCTCTGACAGAGAGATTCTTTTGCTTCGGGGAGTGTTGCCTGTGCTCTTATTGAGACACAGGAAGATTGTGAAAGGTGAGGCTCTTTAAACCGTCCCCTCAGCTGATCTGTTGGACACTTGAAGGCGACAGCTGGGCGCTGGGTTGCTTGGCAGAGCCTGGGAATTCTCTGCTGTTGACGTGCCCCGCTGGCGCTAGCTCTGGGGAGGGCGTAGCAGTGCGGAGCAGGGCCTTCCCCTTCCAGGGCTCATCTTAGAGAGACGGCACCATTCTGGGTGATTAATTCACAGCCTTTGCCCGATCAGCAGTTGATGTACAGATTGCTGACTTGAGCATATATGTTTTTGGATCCCATTCTGTTCCTCCTACAGGACGGTACCCGGTTTCTGAGCATCGGGGGGCTGTATTCAGAGCTGGTGGCTGTCAGCTGCAAAGGAGAGCTCTACCAGTGGAGGTGGGCTGAACCAGAACCCTACAGGAACTCGCAGGTAAGGCCAAGAAAATGTGCTTATGGAGTCCATAATGTTCATAGATAAAAATTCACGCTAGGGTCAAATCTGGCTGTTTAATTTTATTCCTTCACTGCTCCCCAGAATCCTTCACTTCACCACCCCCGTACTTCCTTCCTGGGCCTGACTAATGAGAAGATCACCTTCCTGGCAGCCAACAGCATCAGAGCTACAGTAGCCACAGAGTCCAACAAGGTCAGTGAAGAAATTCATTCTTGAGGCTAAATGAAAGTAGCTAGTCAGTTTGATTCAGCACTTCTACCCTGTGACCAAATCTATTTAATATTCATTTTACCCCGATGTCTAGATGAAGTAGAGAGCTGTAAGGAACGTTGCTGGTGTTTGAAGAGAAGCTCTGCTTCAGATTTCCAAGCTTCAAGGCTGTTCTATCATTGACCTGTAGGTGGCGACCTGGGTGGACGACACACTGAGCACGGTGGGCTCGAAGCTGGAGCACAGCGCGCAGGCCTTCGCAGAGCTGCAGGGCGAGCGCATCCTGTCGCTGCATTGCTGCGCTCTGTACACCTGTGCCCAGCTAGAGCACAGCCTCTTCTGGTGGTGAGCAAGCAAGCGAGCGGCTCAGCATCTCTCCATGGCGACAGTTGTCATGGGCACTGTCTCCAGGGCCTTTCTTGGCCGCGGCAGCTGAACCTCTGCTAAAACGCGTCAGTTTCTGAATCGTGCCCGTTGTCTTTCAGGGGCGTGGTGCCATTTAGCCAGCGGAAGAAGATGCTGGAGAAGGCCAGAGCTAAGAACAAGAAACCCAAGTCGGGTGCCGGCATGTCATCTGTTCCAAACATTTCTGTGGGGACCCAGGTACCTGCTGTAGTACTGAGCGCGGCTCTCCTGTTTAGCGCGTCGGAGGACATGAGGGATCTCAGTCTGTCTGGTTTCTCAGGTGTGTCTGAGGAACAACCCTCTGTACCACGTCGGCACCGTGGCCTTTTCCGTCAGCAGCGGCATCCCCAAAGTGGGCGTCCTCCTCGAGTCCGTGTGGAACATGAATGACAGCTGCCGGTTCCAGCTCCGTTCCCCGGAGAGCCTTAGGAACATGGAGAAGAGCAGCAAAACCCAGGAGGCTAAGTGAGACTGGGCCCGGGGGGGCGGGGATGTTATCAGAGCAGCACGGTGTCTGTTAACTCGGACCTGGGATAGCTCCATCTCGGGGACTTCCTGAGTTCACCCACCTTTCTGCTGGCAGGGCGGAGAGCAAACTGGACTTGCTGAAGACTGAGATGGGACCCCCTCCATCTCCGGCCTCCACGTGTAGTGACACGTCGTCCATCGCGAGCAGCGCCTCGCTTCCCTACAGTACGTCAGCTGTGGCGCACGCTCTCTGTGGGCTTCAGCAGTTACCATTTTGGTTAGCGGCCTGCTCCTGGCGTCTGAGTAATGCTAGTAACAAGAAGCAGTGGGATCATGGCAGGCTTTGCCTGATTGGATGCCTGAGAGAGTGTGTGTGTGTGTGTGTGTGTGTGCGCGCGCCTGCATCTGCGCAGGGCCCCATTTGCTGAGAGCGTGAGTCCACAGAGCACCGCGTTGTTGCCGCGCGTCTGAAAGTAACCTTACAGCTGTGTGCTGTATCGCAGAGCGACGGCGCTCTACACCTGCCCCCAAAGAGGAGGAAAGACTTAACGAAGAGCAGTGGCCTCTTTGTGAAGTGGTCTTTGTGGAAGATGTTAAAAACGTTCCAGTGGGAAAGGTGGGTACAGCAGCACGGCTGAGCAGGCTTGCTTTCGGGGGAAGATGGACTCTTCATTCATTTGTTATTGTAAAATTTCAAGCCTGTTTTATTTTCCTTTTTTGATTGTACAGCAGTTTTTGCAGCCATTGTGGAGGTCCAACAGGATAGATAATGGCCTTGTCAGGAAATGCAACTCTGTATAGGCTTTGTTTGGATCTGAAGGCTTATGTCTTAAGATGATTACATGTTTTTGTACTTATTGAAAACGTTTAAAAAAAAAAAACAATTATATAAGATTTATTTATTCATGTGTGAATGAATAATAGCTGTAATGATAGAAATGTGAACTTATATAAATGTTTAAGCAGAATGTACAGTTGATACTGCCCAGGCGCTGGAAAATCCAATATGGTGGACTTGAGCTGTCTTTAAGGCTGAAGTTTCCCTTCAGAGTTGATTTAAGTTTCCTAATTATGTGACAGATTATCAGTTTGTCCTGGGTTCATGCTCAGTGTCCACCATATTGTTTGCTTTTGGACCTCAGTAATGTATTTATATTAGCTATTGCAAACACCTGTAGAATAGGCTGTCCATTTGTATAATTAATACAGGTTATTTTCAGTTAAAATCTAATGTATTGTTGATTGATATGTGCCCTGTTTCTCTTGTCTGACCTGTGCTGTGTGTGTGTGTGATGTGCGCTTTTGATGATACAACATTTGCACCAGTTCTCTCTTTTGAACTCAAGGTGCTAAAAGTCGATGGTGCGTATGTTGCTGTGAAATTTCCAGGGACGTCGAGCAGCGTGAGCAGCCAGAGCGCAGCTCCCTCTGACTCTGACCCGTCCTCACTGCTGCAGGACTGTAGGCTGCTCAGAATAGATGAGCTTCAGGTACCAGCTGCCATGTGGGAGCCGCACACGCCTCACACAGGCTAAACACAGCCTGAGGAGCTCTCTGTGCCCATGCGCTTCTGACAGACAAGTTTCAGTAACTGGAGGAGGAAATTAATGTTTCTGCACAGTGAGAGTCACTAAGATCGGGCACTTTCCACACGCGTCCTATTCTGATCACCTTCTAGTTGTTATAGATGCGACTCTCGGACCCAGTCAGTTTTTCATTTAGGTTCTAAAAATAAATTATCCTTTTGCGTGTTCAGTTAGGATGTTGAATCTGGCTTGACTGAGGCACCGTTCTGCTGCTAATGTCAGCATTTGTTCTGTGTTCCCACAGATTGTAAAAACTGGTGGAACTCCAAAAGTTCCCGATTGCTTCCAGCGCACACCTAAAAAACTTAGTATCCCAGAAAAAGCTGAAATCCTGGCTGTAAACGCGGACTCCAAAGGTACGGTGCGCGCCAGGTGTTCCGCAGTCAGCGTCTGGCCCGGCGTGTCTCTGCCGGCGTGGGAAATTGAGCCTGTTTCTCTCACCCCCCCCCCCCCAGGGGTTCACGCCGTGCTGAAGACGGGCAGCTGGGTGCGTTACTGTGTCTTTGATCTGGCCACAGGCAAGGCCGAGCAAGAGCACAGCTTCCCCACCAGCAGCGTGGCCTTCCTGGGCCAGAATGAGCGTAACGTGGCCATCTTCACCGCAGGCCAGGTGAGCGTTGGCAGCAATG
>JABFEB020000132.1:10183997-10194813 GCA_019775895.2 Stomatorhinus ivindoensis
TGTCTGGGGAATACTTTGTTGTTCTTTTGTAGACTTCATTGGTGGTCATTTTTCTGTGAGTGCCTTCTCACATAATGCTTTATATTTCCCTCCTCAGGAGAACCTTTACGTTCCAAGGCTGGGAAGGGAGACCCCATCATAACCCAAGGTGTTTATCCAATCAGCTTAAAGCCTGATTAATTTATAAAAAGTAATTGATTGCTATGGTTTAGAGCTAACCACACCTAGTTGCTCAGGTCTCTTGTCTTACAGACAATTGGACTTTGACGGGCATGTTGATTTTGATAAAGCAGTTAGTCATATCACCTGATAAGGATGATAGTGAGAAGAGCTGTATGCACTGAGGCTCTCATGGCTGGCCATCTCTGCAAGGGCTGTTCAGTGGGTGACGGTTTTTCTGTTGTGTGGAGCCAAAGCCATGCTGGGCCGTGCTGGGTGATAATACTGCCTGCTGGTACACTTCCCACAGTGTCAGCCAGCTGGAACGAAATGCCCGCTGTTAATGGCCGGGGCTGGAATGAGGGGACACCAAAAATCTCAGCTCCAGTAAGCAGCCTGGATGGAGAGACCTGGACCCCTCTCCCTAAAGGGGCCGCTCGCCGGAATCCAGAATCTGCAGCCTGGATGCAAGAACATGAAGGTACTGGTGCAGTAGCTGTCTGCTAAAGCCAGCATTCATATTTCCAGAGAAGATAGTTCAGGTATTCCCAGGTGTTACTGGGTTGTTTAATGCAATCAATCAAATGCTGTCTCATGTTTCCATGTATACTTTGCAAACACCAGCTGCTTGTAGGATAGCATTCAGTTAATGGGGTAATCTGAATTAGGGTCATGGAGTGCTGTCGATGGACGAGGGAAGAAGTCTGACCAGAATCCAGTCTCCATTAGTACCCGATCAGTGAAGCCCATCGGTAAGTTGCATTGCTGGATTGCAAGTATTTGTTTATGGCTCTGCAATAGATGGTACTGAAACAGCACTGTTAACGTTGCACCAGTAGGGGGAGCATCTTGATCACCTATGGGGGAAAAATTACACTGAAATGCTTTTTAATTGCATTGACCTTGTCTTATTTTTCCTTGTAGTCGAGTGTAGGTACTATATATGGAACATTTTCCCTTTTCCCCTTTAAGCTGCTGAGCCGCAGCCTGTGCCTGACCTGGAGTGGGGAGGTCAAAGCCAACGCAAAGTCGATGATGAATGGTCTGGCCTGAGTAAGCAGCACATTTTTATTCTTGTTTTGGGTGCTGAAATAATTTAGCATGTCCTTTTGGTTTTCATTTTTTGAAAGAGCACCGGGGCTGGTAAGATCTTGGGGGGAAATTCTGTGATGGCTCATGTGATCCAAGTTCTGTAGAAAACAGACTGAATAAAATTGAAGTAGTGGGGCATTGTCTGCCACAGGAGCAGTCTGCGTTTCTGCCAGAAGGCTGTGGGTAGGAGCTGGACAGCTGCTTTTGGGTGCCCCAGTCTGATTTAGCTTAGGAGCGAGATGGCCTGTATCGTGTGCAGAATTCACCTATTGAAGTATTTTGATATTTATGGGGTGTACAAAAGCTGGAATATTCTGCTAGAATTCTGACACTGGTCTTACAGATGGAATGGTTGAGGACCCAAGCTCTGACTGGAATGCTCCCTCTGTACGGTGGGGCAATTATGAGGAAGCCGACATCCCATCTGAGGAGCCTTACCCAGAGGCCATGAAGGTCAGTCCCTCCGGAACAGCCTAGTGGAAGTTTGTTTTGAAATCATTGTATATGCTACAATACTATAAGCCAGTGTTTCCCGGTCTGGTCCTTGGGGATCCACAAGCTGAAATGTGGACTGTCTGGGAGGCAGCACAAATATGGATCGGCTGTGGGTCCCCGACTACTGGTTTGGGAAACACCACTATAAGCAACACTTTAGTATTGTGTTTAATATAGAAAGCTGGATAGTAAATAGCATTTTGCCGTAAACAGCATATGGTAGCGTAGTTGTGTAAAACTGCTGTAAGAGTGATGTTCAGTGTTTTGTGCTGCGTTGCAATATCTCTTCCCTAATATTTTTCAGATGCAAAGATGAATATTGATTTGCATGCAAGTGTAGTACTTGGCAGTAATGAAACAGTTTAATCTGTCATTCATGTTGGGCCCTTGTCTCTTCTTCAGGGCTCCGATGATGAAAAGGAGAAGGAAGACTCTGCTGCAGCAGGCAGTGGAAAATCGAAAAAGAAGAAAAAGAAGAAGAAGAAACAGGGAGAAGAGACAGGCACAGCCCCTCTGGTAAGCTCACTGGCGACCAGTCATTTGGCACCGAACCAGGGTCTTGAGCCCAAGTCATTAGGCTTGACAGAGGTACAGTTTTGTCAGAATTCATGCACTGTTATCTGCCTTATTTGTAGGAATCTGCGGAGCCTGAGAAGGAGGATTTCCTCCAGCAGGTTCAGGAGCCAACCCTGCCTACAAGGCCTGCCATATCTGTCCCAGTGCCATCCCCTGAGGTTCGTGCTACTGATGGCTCAGAATCGCTCCGCAAGGGCCGTTCCCCGAAGGCTGCCCCAGCGACACTCTGCCCTGTGCAGGCAAAGGCAGAGAAACCAGCAGTGCATGCAAAAGAGAGCGTCCTCCCCAAACCAGCTA
Organism: Stomatorhinus ivindoensis; assembly: GCA_019775895.2. Lineage (NCBI taxonomy): Eukaryota > Metazoa > Chordata > Actinopteri > Osteoglossiformes > Mormyridae > Stomatorhinus > Stomatorhinus ivindoensis. Next base: position 10,186,617 of record JABFEB020000132.1, read on the forward strand.
AGCAAGCACCGAGGAGATCAGCTGAAGCAGAATCTGCAGTCAAGCAGGCCAGTCCACCGACTCCTTTGCAGAGTGAGTCCTGAAAGCCTGCCATTTTTGTATCGTATCTGCTGCTTTGACCTTTGTGGTGAGCTGCTAATTCTCAGTATTCTGTTCAGCTTCTTAAATGGTTTTTCTCATAACACACTTCATTAAACTAGCCCTGGTGCTCAAAATTGAATAGTGACTTGGCTCACCTGTCATTATCTCTTAATACTTCAGACATTTTTAAAGTTTGTTGCACTGTAGTTTTCATATTTAAGATTGATTCCAGTTGTGCTTTTCTGTCACCCAGCAGGATACCACCATCCACCCCATTTTTGTTGCTAAAAAGCATTCTGATCATGTGGTTAGTAATTTATGGCAGGGGAGGAAATGATTCTGGAATTGATGGCTTCTTACCAGCTGTCCCCTGCGCTCACGGTTCGAATACTGCATGCACTGTAATGGTTCAAACGAAGGTCTGCTTTACGCTTAGCCTTTGACAGCAGTTTCTAATGTTGAGTTGCTTCTATAGCAGTTTAGATAGTCACACCTTAATTTTTTGAAGCTAAATGCATTTTCCTTTTCTTCCAGAAAAATCTGAGGAAAACTGGGAGTCTCCAAAGCAAGTTAAAAAGAAGAAGGCAAGAAGAGAAACATGAGCTGTAACTGGAGTCTGGATGACATTATATGCAAAAGGATTTTAAAGAAAATTCAAGTTTATGCAATAATTTGAGTGTAAAAAAGTTTTATACAAGTTAGAACTACTTTTTTTAACATTGGAGAGGAGGGGGGAGTCAAACTTCACTTTGACCAGCTTAAAAACCCAATGGAGCAAGTCTCTGGTCCTGCAGACTGCAATTAGACACTGCACTGTAAACCTTGCTACAAGCGGCATTTCAGATTGATATGTAGCTGGCCACAATTTTTTTTTTTTTATTATTCAAAATGAGAATAGTTTTGGAATATGTCTGTTTAATAACCTGATGTAGTGAACTTTATTGTACATGGCTAATACCTGCAGTGGAAATGCATATATATGATAAAAAATCCTCTTTGCAGCCATGGACGTTTTCCTTTGACGCTTAAGCGTGCTGCACGCTCTGGCTGAGTCACCGTATACTTTGTAGTGAAAAGAATGAGCTGTGGACCCAATAAAGTGACACCCAGATGGCACGATGACCGCAAGTGTAGACTCTGGGTTTTGATCATTTGGTGACTGGCTAGTTATCCAAAACATCCAGGATTTAGGAAACATCTCATTCTAGAGATTTCTTTGTAAATGACACTAAGTTTCTTAGTGTTTTTTTTCTTTTTCCATCCTTTATATTACTGTACTATGTTGTGCCCTGATCTTTACATAGTAGGTAATACTTTAAACTGCTACTGTCCTAGTACTGTTAGTTGGTTTAAAAACTTTGAGGAACTTTCTCACAACTACTTTGTAATAGGGGACAAGCTAATCCACATGTAAAGAAAAAGTTTTGAGGTTTGGCTGTGATGTGCTATGAGTTGCACTTTTCTTACAGTATGTATTTTCAGTTCAGTATCCTTTGCGTTTCCAGCTTGTTAAGGAACTGATGAGTGCAATATGTGGTTGAATAACAGTAAGAATGTTTTTTGAACAGCTTTAATCCATGAGTCATTAATAAATTATCAGGAATGAAATTCTATTGCCTTAACCTCAACTGTGTGTATGTGTATAATATCTTGTTCCTTCCAACCCCCATCCAGCACTGCAGTGTTTGTGTTTTTGAGCTTTTTTTTCCAGGGCAACTACGTGACTGAAGTCTGACCTTAAAATTATTCCCTTCTGCGAAGTACTATGTTCAAACACCTAACAAATTAATGGGCAGGTTTCTACTTGGTAATTGAGTCTAAATAGTCTTGATGTAAGAAATGCAATGAACAGCAAATGACTTTTTTTTTTTATTATTATTAATGTATATTCACCTGTAACGTGGACCACAAATATCATCCTGAAGTAAGTCTGTGGCTTTTGCTGAGGCAGTCACTGTTAGGACCTTGTTGTGGAAGATGTGAAGGTTTTCTCAGCCCTTCAGTTATTGCATTGTGTAAACAAACCTGATACAGCTTCAGTAAGACCTGCCTCACTGGTTTTGCTAACTAAAACTTTGAGATGTGTATTTGTATCTTTTTCTGCGGTTTGCAAAATTAAGATCACGTGTTTTGAAGACTTTGTTAAATATGCCATGTCATTTCTTAGTTGATTTTTCTTTAAATAAATTGAGAAACTTGATATGTACATCTTGTCTTTTGGCTTCTACAAAAGGGATATTTATAGAGAATGTAACAGCTGGAGGTTTGTCTCCTGTTAATCCTTATTTTGCTGGTTGGAAATGCTTAGCTGGCTCTCCATGTCGCCTCAATGGGATTATTTTACTGAATATCACAATTACCAATGTGTGACATGCTGAGCATGTTTTACAGTCCTATAATAAATAATTTGTATACTCCCAGCCTGTTAAAAGATGTCAAGACAATATCCCCTCGTATGAATTGATATGCTTGACAGGCACCCGCAGAAGGAAATTGCTCTGCATCCAATATAGCTAATACTGCCTAATTTAAAAAATGTAAAAAGTATGAAGAGGTGCTGTATCCATCAGTCACTGGCATGTGAAATTTTAGGTTGACTATTTACCTATACTTTGAGGTGGAGGTGGGCGATAAATCAATTTTATCGATTAATTCGAATTTACAGTTCAGGACGTATTTTTATGAAAATCGATTTTATTGCTTATTTTACACGCGAGCGCCAAAAGCGGAACTAATGCGACGCACTGGTCTTCACGGGGAAATTAGCGGGGCGCACCCAAACATTGTAGTGGGATTCACAAACAACATGGCAATGGTTCGGTTTTGCGCCGTTGGACACAGACCAAACAAGTCCTCGTTGCAAAGTATGTTGAAAAACTGTTGCAACTAAAGGAAGCTGCACGACAAATTTATTCCAGCACCTAAAGCAGAGGCGCGGAGCGGAGTGGGAGAAGTGCAGCTCCCAGCAAAATGAAAATACCCGCAACACCAGCACAACATCCAAAATTAAGCAAGCAGCCGTCCCTGACACGTTTTCGAACTGTGTGCCATATGATTAGAATGGGGCATGGTGGAAAGCGATAACAAACGCTGTCGGGATGTATATTACAAAAGACATAGTGCCCATACATACTGTGGAAAAGCCGGGATTCATTAACATGCTTAAAGTTTTTATAAGTTTCTAAAAGTGTTTACAATGGTAAGTGAGATTTTACTTTAGAGTTAAAGTGCATAAAATAAAGTTTAAACTTGTTTTGAACCATTTATTTGTCATCTGTAGTTTGATTTTGAGTAGGGGAGGGGGAAATCGATTAAAATCAGAAATCGGATTTATTGTGAAAAAAATCGGAAAGTTAATTTTTAGGCCATATCGCCCAGCTCTACTTTGAGGTAATTTTAAATGTCGGAATTAACCTGATTATGACAAGAACACTAAGCTGAAAGAAGAGTGTTACAAATTCCAGCTACTATTGTTCTTCACGCTGTATACACAGCCCTTGTCTATATTTTTTTAAAGTTAGGTGGCATCATTGTTTGAAATATAAAATGACAAAAGGAATAATCAAGACATTAAAAGGAAATTAAAACTGACTATATCCTGCGGGTGTCCTCTGAAGCAGAAGGTCCATATACAATAAAGTTCTTATTCCTGGGACAAAATCTGTTGCTGAGTATTCCTTAAAATACATATAAAGTTTTGGTCGAATCCATGGTATGATTCTAGGATTAGGCCTGAGGCAATATTTGGGGCGGATCCCCACTTTTCCTGTCCCTAATAGCTAACTCTTTGGAGCATTGACCTTAAGTCCATAATCATTAGGTTCCCTCTGCCCTTTTGAAGAACTATTTGGCAGTAGGAAGGCGAAAAGGATTTGTTACACAGCAGTGATACAAGCTCAGATTTAGCTGGTGTCACATAAGACTCAGTTACCATGTTATGAGCTACAGTTACCTTTATCCCTTAACTTATTAAAGGATCTGCTTGCTGTTCTTCAGTTCAAAACATGTTCCAGATTCGACCTCTAGGTGAATATTCATCTCGACTTTTTACTGTATTCTATAGGACAGTACTCACATCTATATCTCTGGACTCCTTACGGTAAATGGGCGAACACTGACCCCACTACGGCGACTGACATTGACGATCAACAGCATGAAAACGGTTTACAGACACTGAAGCTTTACAGAAGTATAATGACGACTGGCCAATAGACACCAAAAGAGTTTTAGTCAGTACAAGCAACCAAATAAAGGGCAATTTCAATGTCAGACAATCTTTCTTTTTACAATTTTTATTTCCCAGCGCGCATCATTATGGATTCCACGGTCAGGGTTTAGAGCTCAGTCTGGGTCACGTGAGGCGTGCGTGCGTATGTGTGCAGGGGGGGAGCGGGTGTTTATCCGTTGGTGCTGAACGACAGCGAAGTCTCGTCGCGGAGGACACAGATCCACGACGGCTGGCTGCGTGACGCCCCAATCGGCCCACATGCCCAATAACTGAAGGACCTTACGTGAAATCATCGGTTGGATTGCAATGATGGTTTCCCCTTGGGACCGGTCGCAGTCCACGGGCTGCTGCCTCTGTTGCCACGTTCGGACGGGCACCATTATACTCGGCATCTGGTACATGGTGAGCGCTACTTTACCCTTCCCGCGCGTTGCAAACGTTTATATGGGATCTGTATACAAGCTTTACATTTAGATGTTTAAGGTACATTCGAGTATACAGCTAACCACAGCTGTGTTAAATGTCCGCACAGTTTTTTTTCACAAAACAGTGAGTAGCATACTTCACATATTTAAATGAATAGTGATTTTATTTATCACGTAGCAATTGTATGTACGCGTTGAAGAAATTCCCTGTAAGACAATGTGGCTGCTTTAGCTTAAAGTTTCAGTCGACGGAAAATGTTTGAAATATGAAGCATAAAATGTTAAATAAGTGTTAAATATAAAAAAGACAGTCGTGGCAATACTGCTATATCGGTTGTTTAAAAACAAGTCTAATCCTATTTGAAATATTCGGGTGTTCTGTACATGAAAAACACTTGTTTGTTCTCTAGCCATACTGTTCGCGGGAGAAGTTATATGCCCGTGTCATGTAACCATAATAATTTAAACCGATGTAATATCTAGTTTGTCTAAATGGATAAACCAGAAGTTTATTGTAAATGTGAAATGGATAGCCGTTCACAAACGCGGTTAAGTGAAGAATGAATCAAAACAAAAAAAGATGGTTTATTCCGAATTTACTTACTAGAGCCAAGTAGGGCGCGTCTACATTGCGCTCATACATTTTTTATTCGGCCGGTTTTCTGTGTGAATAGACGAGCCAGCAAACGCCGAAATCCGACCCGAGCCCTCGGCGGCCGGAAAGATGCAGTTTCACGAGACGACGTCGGGTTTTCCGTTATCGGCACGAGCGTCTCGAGCGCAATCCCGCGCGCCTAGTTCGCGCGGAGCTGTCCGCCAGTTCAGCGGCCCCCGTCCTGCTGTGTCCTGGGTGGCCGAGCCGTGGACTTCGTTTCACTCGTTTTGGGTTGTGACTGCAGAGACTTTTACACCAGTACTATGGTGAATTTTTGTGGGGCAGTTGCTCAAAGTTTAAAAAGAGTGGCCCTCAGTACCGTTAAAGTACGAGTTAACATTAAATAGTCCTGGCAAAACGGACAGGCGCTCAGACACCGCAGCCCCTCCCCCACCCTGTGCACTTGCCTGAACTCACTCATTAACAGCAGCATCACGTTCGATAAGCTGAAGAGCACTGAATAAATTGAACCTAACAGATGACACTGCTGGTTATGTGGAACAGTGATGGCTGTTGGTTAGAAGTTCAGCCAATAATTTTTCAGCATAAACATATATAATCCAAAAGGCCAATACATTGAACTTGGCATCATGTTCAACTTCAACACCATCTCAGCACTTAGTGAAGGGACAAAAACAGTTTTTGAAAACAACATCCAGCGTATTCATACTTATTCAGACTTCTTATATTTTTATAAGACATAAGATGCATTGTAAAATTGTAATCTGTTATGTAATACGTGTGAACAAGGTTATTGGAACCCTTCTTGGCTAAATACTTTGGATGTCTCATTATCCTGTCATTGACAGCTCATCAATGCTGTGGTGCTGCTCATTTTGCTGACATCCCTCAGTGACCCTGATCAGTTCCACCTGACCAGTGCTGAACTGGCCAATGACCTCGATGTCATGGATGATGCTAGTAAGTATGGGCGTGGCCTCCGTAAAATACCATTTCATATCCTTTAGATAATATAATTTTAAAATACCATGGCTTACTTTTATGTCATTCTAGAGCAGAGGTGGCCAATCCTGTCGGCAAAGGGCGGGTGTATATGCAGGTTTTGGGACAACCTGTAGGTCAGCTGTTCAAACCCAGGTGTGAGGATTCTTCAGCCAATCAGTCCTCTAATTAGTGACCTAATTAAGGAGTTGCAGTGAAAACCTGCATACACACCGGCCCTTTGCAGATAAAATTGCCCACCCCTGTTCTAGAGGGTCCTTGGAGGAAATGGTTTCTGGCTGAAGTCAAGACATAATCCATGTCATTACACCGAACCATAGATGAACCTTAAATAACAACTTTTATTGCATGAACAGAATATTTAAACTTCCAAACTAGAGATTATGGCTTTATAAATCCAAAGTCATTGAATTCTTGCTGGGATTTGACAAGCAATAATCAGATTTCATGCAACAGTTGGGTGATTTAATACATAAATTTGTAACCTGATGATCTGGTTTATTTCTAAGGTCTACGTGTGATATGTTCAAAAGTGTTGTTCCATGCATCGAAAGTGAAATTCATTTAAAGTGAATACATAAGGTAAAAGTAGGTAAGAAGCATGTACTGATTACAGTGCGTTGCCACACCTACCACATGACAAAACATCTCAGGGGTGAGAATCAGATTGCAGCCGTGAAGTGGGTGATACCTCAGCACCACACTAGTCTGAATTTTCTGGTAGCTGGAGAGCCAATCCTGCCACCAACCCCCAAGTTTTTCCCCTCTAAGCTGGAGGACCTCCTTATAGGGCTGAATGTATATTAACGTCATACCCAGGATGAGGCAATTGCAGATTAAAGGCCTTGCTCAAGGGCCCAATGGAGTAGAATGACTGGGCATTCACGAGATTTGAACCAGCAAATATAACTCCACCTATACAAAATAAATAGCCACATAAAAATTGCATGCATGAGTTTGTGACGTGGCCCGCTGTATAAAGATGAACATACTGAGATCACGTGCTCAGTCCCACAAACTCATTGTCAGCGTTGTTCGATGCAGCTCTGCCACATTAAACACTATCTTAAGTCTTGACATGAGCATCTCTAAAAACCAACTGAGCTGTTATTATTTTTAAAATACCCACTGACTCTGAGGATAATGCTGAAAGGACATGCCTCCCGCTTCCATCAGTGGCTTTGATTAATACTGACTGTACTGTCCCAGTTTGGGAGGATTAGGCAGCTATGTGATTTCCTGCCATTGGCTCAGACCGTCTTGTGTCAGAGCTGGGGCGAAGCTTTAAGACCCCAACCAGCATCTCTATTTTGTAATACTGTGGCTGCCAGTCTACCAAACACAGATGAGGAATTTAGGAAATGGGCCTGTCTGTCATTCTATTTTTTTTATTACTTATTGCATTAGCACCTCTGTTGTCGTATAGGATGGAACACGGTGATTTGCACCTACCAGCCACATTGCACAATGAAGGCAAGAATTCATTCAAGAGTTCATTATTATTTGGACCCAGGCTTGTTAAACAAAGCATGCAAGCATCATAAATATAACTACATCTTTGCACATCTGTAACATTTCTGTTTGGATTTGATTATTATTATTGATGATTGATTGCCTGACAGAATTAAATGAATATGTACCATGCTTTAGTAGTAAGCTATGTAATGTAATTTGATTTTTGTATTTTTTTTAGTTTGTAATTTCTCTTACAAACCTTGCAATATTTAAACCTACCAAAAGTGTTTGTGCAAGTGTTCAAAACTGACCAACAAAAATGAAATACAGTAATCCCTCACTTATCGCGGGAGATAGGTTCCAAGGCCGACCGCGATAACTGAATTTCCG
>JABFEB020000132.1:10194913-10215121 GCA_019775895.2 Stomatorhinus ivindoensis
CCAACTTATCCAACACAAGATAAAATGCTGTGAAGGATATTGTGGTCTGGATTCATGGTGTGACTTATTCAGTGGCCACCTTGAAATTTTTGCGTTTTTAGTATTGCATGCAGTAATTATTTGCTTCTGTTCCTATAAGAATGTACCATTTATGTGGCTGCATTGGGGGAAGCAGATAATATTGTGATGCTGACCAGTGAAATTTGCCCAGGGTCATTTTTAATTCAGTTGACTCACATTTAGTTCCTTCCTAAAAGGTCAGTAGTATAAAAATATACATATATATTCTGACTAATATATTTGCGTAAGTTGTCTCAAAGTGGATGACTCCATTAACTGAGTGCAATATGCTGCTGCAGTGTAGGTATTAACCTACACACTTTAACTTTGTGTGTGTAGTTTTCATATGTAAACCTTTGTGGAAGTTTTACATTTGGGCAGTCCATGTCACCTCACCTTACATCTGTCAATGCAGGTCAAGGTCAGAGTTATTTCTGGTGCTGTATTTCGTATCGCTGCTTAAGTATTGCGAGATGACTCACTGAAGCTCATCTTAGGCTTTGAGCCTGCTGTTACTCCAGTCAGTTCATGTGAGCTGAATTAATCCTACAACTCCATGTATGTCTCACAAGTGAACCGTAAGGCACATTGGGGCCAGTCGTATACATTCATATGCTTGTAATACAGATGTGAACGATTGACTCAACTTTTAGATTAAATAACTAATGATTTATGTCCTGTTTGGTAAAGGTGTCTGTGGTGATTTCGCATACTGTGTGAAGCTATGTTGTGTTACATCATGATATAATGATAACTTTTGTCTTTCTAATTTATATATTTCTTCCCCAGATATGTGCATTGCTACAGCAATCTCGCTTCTAATGATATTAATTTGTGGAATGGCAACATATGGTGCTTATAAGGTATTTGTATGAGCAAAATTAGACACTTCTAGTCAGACTTTAGCATAGTAACCCAGTTAGAAAAAGTTAGAAAAGTCTTATTATAAATACTATGCAAATGATGTGTCTATAATAACTATAATATGAGCAATAAGTTGCAATGAAATTGAAACTTATATTATTCAACAATTATAGTTATTTATAACCTCTTACATGAATATAAATAGGAAGGAAGCAGCAGGGCAAAATATTTCTGAGTTATAAATATACCTCTCCAAAATAAATTACAAACCCATACATGATGGCACATTGAGAATCAGACTTCCATATTTCTGATATTCCTGATTTTTAAATTGTAATCCCATCTTTTGTTATTCATATATCAAGAAAGCTTTCCAGTGATGATGTCAAAATAATTTTCCAGTCCCTACAGATTTTTTTTATCTTTACAGCAACATGCTGCCTGGATAATCCCATTCTTCTGCTACCAAGTATTTGATTTTGCCCTTAATTTAATGGTGGCCATCAGTGTTGTGGTGTACCCCAGCACCATTCAGGAATATCTTCAGGAGCTGGTGAGTGGCTCCATATCTGAGCCTTCCAAAACATTTGGTTCTTAGCCTGCAAAACTTGATGCTGGCGTGTCATATCAGACGTTTGTTTTTTTCTCTCACAGCCAGGGAACTTACCGTACAAGGAGGAATTTATGTCCATGAACAGTATGTGTCTAATGCTTATCGTGCTTCTCTTCATCGGTTGCATCCTTGGTTTCAAGGTAACGACCTTGTTCCGTCGTCATGTGTAGCTGTACATTACCCAGCTTACGGTCTCTGCATTTTCTTTTTGCAGAGTATTCATATACTGTACGCACAAATTGACATTATCATGATACATGGTTAATCCCCAGTACACCCATACAGAAAAAAATGACTTCTCAGCAGCTGTTACTGATGAAAGTAGACATATCCCTTTGAGGAAAGGGAGTGCTGCATGTGATTTGAGAAACATAGAGGAAAATAGGTCAAGAGGCATCTGTCACAGTTTAGTCTGTTCCCTCGCAAATAAACACACTATTTGTAGGGTAGCTGTGTGTATTCACCCCCTACATACACTTTCCTTTTTCAAGATAAGTGGATGGATGGATGGATGGATGGATTAGTTGATTACTAGTCTGCTTGCGTATTATCATGGCATTTGTTATTGGTCCGGAATACAGCTGCTGGGATAACTCCATGTGGAGTTCTATGGTACTGCATGCATGAGGAATCAAGGAGAGAAAAGGAAAATCATGTGAAAGAGTACTCAAGTCATTTTTGATGGGTACAGTCTACTGCAGATTTAACGGGTCTGTGAAATGGCTGTTTTCTTTGGGATCCAACTCCTTCAGTGCTGCTTACCTAAAATGTTACAGCAAACCATTAATGGGGAAATGTGGAAATGGTTGGTTGCAGCACTGACACAAGATGCTGAAAGATGTTGAAGGTTCTTCACATTGAATTCTGTCTTCTGTCATAATTGCCAGTACAGAATCATGGGGAGCTTTGAGCATATCCCAGGTAGCACAGGGCGTAAGAGAGGGAAACATCAATGGAATACCAGTCCATTTTAGAAAAAGACACTGGTGGTAATTTACAGATGCCACATCACCTAACTGCATGTCTTGGAGGACACACAGAATGGGGCAGGGTTCAAACTCCTATGCCTGGCAGTTTAAGGGCACAGTGCTATGCAGTGGTCCTCCACGCCACCTTAATTGTTCTAATAATTTCTGTTAAATAGTAATATATCAAACCACATATGCAAGAATGGCACTGTGTTGTATGGGAATGTGTCATTCTAATTAGCAGCATACTTATCCTTTTGTGAGAGGTGTAGATTGCCTTTGGGCACCGGTTTCCTACTTGGTACTGCATTTCGGATTGCTGCGCCAGGTCTTGCGGCTTTGCATGTGGTGTTCTGTTTGCTAGCAGCATGCCAGCTCATACAGCAGTTGAATTTGTATAGTTTAATATCACACACTTGTTTCATGTATGGCAGACTAAAGACTTTTTAATGGTGTATGGTACTATGCCTGATATTAACATGAGAATTTGCTTCACTCCTTAGGCTTACTTGATTAGCTGTGTCTGGAACTGCTACAGATATGTCCGAAGGAGAAGCACCACTGAGGTGTTGGTGTACATTACTACTAATGACACTACGGTAAGCAGGGAAAAATTTTCATTTTTGTAAGGGCATTATATTGATGTGAAAATGTTTTGTTTAACCTATTACACATCGCTGTGGATTAATGTACCCCCCACCCCACCCCATCTTAGTCAAACCCCTGCTGCTGATACCTCCACGAGCTTTTGAGATTTTTATAGGATTAGTCTGCCACATTTCATCCAGTGCAATGTCTCTGTTTCTTACCTTTCCAAATTAAACAGCAAAGTAGGGAACCTCTGACAAAGGTTTCATATACAGTTTATGGGGGGAAAATTTATGCTGTGTATACTCATTTAAAGAAGAATTCCCATTGCTGAACTTCTGTTGCACAAGGATGGGGGCTGCTCCAACTGCTTCTGAATTACACATCAGCATGCTTATGACATCATGCTATGAGCAATAAAACATGGTTTATGGGCCGTAGTGAAGCTTCCTTGACTTGGTGTCAAATTGCCTAAATGTGTCCAAATGCACAGCTTCCTATTTACACGACTGCAGGACATACTTCCAGGGCCAGAAGATATATGACATGAGCACAGTCGATGGACAGGGTCTGGTTTCTCCATCAGGCGTCAGCTGCTGAACTTACCAACCAGTTCTGAGAAAAACACAACACTGTACATCCAGAAAGAGCCGTGCTTTCTGGGTATTGTTAAGTCATAGCTATGGTGGACCACACGAAATGAAAAGAACTACCTCTGCTTATTTTACAGATGGAACTGTGTATATATGTGAATGTATACAGTTTGTCATTACCCCTCAATATATTGTGCTGGGGTGGGGGGGTGAAAGTGTCACGATTGACTAGAAATGTCTTAACGATCAACCTGTCAGTCGTAATCGAACAGTTGGTGACTGCTGTCTTAAGTAAATTGAAAAAAAAGTAAATTGTTCCTGAGCCACCAATTAAAGAATACGCCATAAACATGCCAACATTTCCATTATGTTTGCTCAGTAAGATGCATTTCATTCAGCCTAGACACTTTTGGGTTGATGTGGTTGATTTGTTAAAGGTGTACAGTTCTGTTTTGGTTGGTCTCCAGGAGTTAATGTAATTTGCAGTGTAATCTGATGCTCGGCTGACTGAGTTGATTGAGCTGAAAAATAACCCATGATTCTTGACTGAGAACTGTCATTCAGGGAAACTTTGTGAAAGGTTGCAAAAAAACTAATCCTGCCCCTGTTTTAGTGTATTGATGGTGCCGCTGCTATTCTTACTCATGTTGGTGACGTAACCAAACTAAAACAATGCAACGGTAATTACTTGTGACCGTTGCATCAGGGCTTTATAGAAGCGTTGACAGGTATAGAATTTCAAGAAGACGCTTTAAAATTTAAACTCTTCAGCCAACTCTGATTAGGCCAGACTCTCACAGAGCTGTGTTGGAACTGAACATCCAATGATGGCTGATTGAAGCTTAACACACCATTGAAGCTCCTACATTTCATTACCTGGGTGAAGTTGAAGTCACATGTAGGAGGATTTTTGTTTGTGGAGGTCATAGGGAATGTGCAGTGATCCGTGGAGAGGATCTGTGTTTGTTAGCAGGAATAGCAAATTCGACTTATACGTTTTAATGGGGGTGTACCAATATGTCTTCACAATAAACACTGAGTTACTTGAGTGTTTTGGTTTTTCTGATGTTTCTGATGTTATGAACATTACCGTTATTGGTCATTTTCAGTGACATTTTGAAATTTGTTGCCTTTTTCTCTCCTTGCAGGGTGACATGTGTTGCATTTGTTTGTCATGGGCATTTGACATCCTCTCATTGATTGTTGTATCAGGCTACTGTCAGTTTCAGTCTTATTATATTGATGCATTTTAAACTCTTCCTGATTAATATTTTATACAATTATATACATTTTGAACTTTAAATGTTTTTTTTCAGTACCATTATTATTTGTATTTCAAAATGACTCAAAAATACATTGTAGTGCAGCAGAACTGAATATCAATACCAAGTGGCTAAGCGCTGTGTTACTATTTTACTAACAAATCCCAAATCATGTTTTAAGCAAAAGCACGAAATACACACCACATATTTTATTTTAACTTGGATCCTTCTAAACAGATAAGTCTCATGTATATTATAGCATGCGTACTGAATATTTCTTTAAAATAATGCTGAAAGAATCTGTATCCTTAGTATACAAGACACTTGAAAGTTTGCTTATATGTACCACTTTTCAGACCTGATGAATGTATTTTAAAAGATGTTATTCTTATTTAATACCGATTGAGTGTTTATACAAAGTGTGAGGTGATTTAAGGATTTTAAAGGACACTAACTTAATGGTTTAATGTGTCTTTTTCAGGTGCTCCTGCCCCCATATGAAGAGGCTGTGGCTATTCCACCAAAGCACCCCCCTCCCCCATATCCTGGGGCATGACAGAATGTGCCCCTCCCTTCCCCATCCCTCCTCCGGTCTCTCATTTGCGGGCAGGTCTCAGTTTCTGCTGCACAGTCCCAGTCTGACATCCATCCAGCCCGTGTTTATCCGCTGTACACAACACTGTCACCTTGTTCTCTCTGCACCCAGAGAGACATTTAGCACATTTTAATGCATCAATTTCCATTCACTTTCTACCCACATTATGATTAATGATCTAAAGTTAAAGGTTCTGCTGGATGTATTAGGCCTTCAGGTATAAAAGTCATACTGTATATATAGTCTTAATTCAAGCTGTTTCCAGAAGTAGTCAGGATAAGGTAGGGTGGGAATTAAATGACAACATTTAGAATGGAGACAGGAAAGGTTGCTGGTTGAGCTGTGCAATTCTGCCAGCATTTCTATTCAGGATACTAGGGCTTGAGAACAAAAATGTTGCAGGATTTTATATTCATTGGACTAATGAAGCTAATCAGAATGCAAAATGCTCGTCACCAGACTGCTATAGGCCATGCCTCCTCCTTAATTACAGGGCTTTAAAAACACCCTTAAACTTTGCAGTGTCACTATGCTCCTCGACATAGAATTGCTGTTTTGATTTACTCCAAGAGGCCAATTTTCTTTTCTCATTTTATTTTTTTGTCTGACATCACCTTTACAAATCATTGTCAATGGTTGCACTTTAGTAGGGAATTCCAATATGGGGGTGTCCAGAAATTTGCACCTACCCAGTTATCAATACAAATTTTAATGATCTCATGTTTTTCTGTGTGTATAAATTAGGGTGTGCATTGATATCCATAATCAGTATCAGGTCTGATACAGTGATCATGTACACATACTGATCCTTGTAATAATGATGTGATGTAGCTGCGATATCATTAATGAGAGAAATAAATGGGACCACGAAATGTTCAGTGGAGGTTCAGAATTAACGACAAAAACCAAAGCATGGCAGACTGCAAACTGTGGTGTTAAAATATGATGCAAAAACAAGTTTATACAACACATGAATTCTAATTAAACATCTGAAAACTATACAAGAAAAAGTGTGATGTAATGGCCTCCAAAACACTCCACAACAACCCACCATGCAGCAAACATTCGCACAGAGCAAGAAAATGTCAAACTACAATCCCCATCCAGGAAAAACTGCAGCAACTCTAAGCTGGTATATATTGTTCTTGATGATCAAGCATAATGTAATGGTGGTAAGCAGAGAATATAAGACTTTCTGAGACAGTATGGGGTATAAAAAGTTTGTGAATCACTGCTATAGACTGAGTACCAGAAAGCGAGCGTCGGTACTCATACTTGGCCTGAAAAAAATGGTATCAATGCATCCCTAATATAAATAATATTACAGCATGTGTCCATGTCCATAACAATAGTTATTATTTTTGAGCTGATTGTTTGCATTCTTCAGTTGTGTGTCTTCATTTCTAAATGTAATTTTCTATGCAAGAAATAGGAGAAAAGTCAAAGGCATTTTTTTTTAACTAAGCTATTGCAACATAATGCAGATCATCTGTCCCTCTGGGTTCAATACTGGTAGGTGGTATTTCTGGAAAAATGATGGACCAAGCTTTCAGCTGGAGTATAAACACTATGTTTGGAACCATTCTTTATCCAAATTAATTATGTTTCTGTAACTAAACAACCAGGTCACTGTCTAGTATTTTCTAACATCCACTGTCATATAGCATACTGGTGGTTAATACTATACATTGCCCACTTAAAGTGCATATTACTGTAGTGCTAAAGAGTTTGGATAACGATATTTATGCTATGAGATTATGCCTGAAGCAGGAACCAGTAAGGCAAGCATATCTTTTACTGTAATGTTTCTGCTGGAGCCAGTGACATGTTCTACTTTTATATCTTTATATCTTCAAAGGATAGCTGATATATATATACACACACATTTGCAATATTACAAATGTTGCTATTGAATCGTTGGTCCTCTGGTCACCACTGGTGAAAACACAATCTGTTTGTTATATTACATTCTTTTATGCTGTATAAATGATTGAAAATGCATGCACACTTTGGCATAAACCAAAGGCTTCAGAGCCAGTAAGTAGGAGGTAAGCACTTTATTCCACTGGAACATTTAAACGGGGATGAGTTTAAGTGTGTTTCATCACTTTTTTTGACCTTCAAAAACATCCATCCATCCCATTCATCTATCTTGTTTGTCCTGGTCAAGCTTTGAAAAATGCCCGAGGTTAAAAATGCAGAATGTAGGCCAGTTGAATAAATGGTTTGTTCCCAGTGTAGTGTTCATTCAGATACCTCCACTGTAGATACCTTCATATTGTTGTAAGAGCTGAGATGGTTTGTGTTTTGGTTTAAAATAAAGTTTTGAGTTTCATTCATAAACGGTGTTTTCTGTAAAAAAAAAAAATTATAATCGGGCAATAATAAAATGAAAAATTCTCATTTAATTTCCCACCTCATAGAAATGTGACAGGCTTGTGGTTGCATTATAAATCCATCGAAAATGTTTACCGTTAATGTAATGAACATCTCTATGAATGTAAACACTCATTTGATATTTTGCCAGTAAACACAAGATATACAAATGGAAAAATAATTCCCAATTTCTGAAGACGTCTTTAGACAATTTACAAATTCATAATTCTTCATAAGGGACAGAATTTAGTTTCAGAGAGGCTATTGATTCTAATTTCTTACAGATTTAATCAGGTCAGTGCTTGTGTTTATACAACAGATAGATCATTTATTGACTCCTGTTTAAGTGGAACATAAATGTAGCGTGCACTTCGTAGATATTGTTTATGATAAAAGGAAAAAGACGCTATGGAGAAGCGCAAATACTTTTAAGACAGTTAAGAGTGTAGCTACTGTACTTTACTCCCTACAAGAGATTTTACTTCATCTTAACTAATATCAGTATAGTTTTTACGAAAGGCATTCCCAGTCTATACAAGTTAGTATATATTTGTACAATTTTAAGTTTACCGTAAATCTTCTGAATATTGAATTTTTTTTAAATTTCTAAATGATTTAGAAAATCTATCATTCAAAATTAAGACTTTAGAATACATTTTTATGAACCAGCTATTGTTTACATGTACGTGAATTGTATAAGCCAAATAAAGCAGGCAGAAAACGGAAAGAGACTCCCGATTAGGGAATGGGCGGCGCGGGCGATGCCGGACACTGCAAGGGAGGTTAAAGCGTGCAACTGAACCTATTTCTCAGTTCGATGCTCCGGCGGGTTGTCGTGTCCAAGGTGCACTGCGGAGACATCTCTGGATCTGGCGCTTGCTATAGGAGTTGCCTGTTCATTTTGGAGGTAAGTTATCTCTTTTTTTATAATTTTGCAAGACAAGTCATAAGATTGGGTTTTCTGTCTGCGGTATTATGGTGAACGAGCACTTGAGTAGCTTAGTATTCACCTGACATTGTTTTTGGGCATGATGGATACTGCCGTGGCCCCCGGCGTTTCATGCGGGGACAGTCGCCGTGCAGTGCTGCCTAACCGACTGATACAGTTTGCGCGCATCTGTCTTGTTTTTGCACTTGTTTGCTTTTCACTTGTAATATGTCGGTTAATCTACTTGACAAACTCATAGGTCCGCTACTTTACGTTCCTACGCCCGATGCATACTCAACGAAAACGGCTCAGAACGTTACATGGTAATTCTCATTGAGCTGGAATATCCATCTTCTAACTGGTAACAGTAGATCTTTGCATGTGAACATAAATTTTGTACAGTATTACAAGGTGTAATGTAATCTTGATGAAAATCCATTGTTCTGGAATCATGTGGTTGAAGTGGTAAATTCAAAATTTCTGGGTCAGGAAGACCTAATCTGAGAAAGTATAACATGGACAGTATTAGAGGTTCCTCATTTAGGTGCTGCATCGTGCCAGAGTCTGACTGAATGTCAGAAGGGTTAACAACGAATACGTCACTAAGTGAATCGTGTCAGGAGGAGCAACAAATTATACACATATATATTCCAAATGATAACCTTTGTAAAATAGCAATTTCAGTGCCTACAATGCATCAAACATTTGTTAATTCATATGTGTGTGTTTCACACAATACCGTTAGGAAGCATGGAGATTGTTAGATACGATTCCTCGGGGCGATAATATTTTACCTCAGGTGCCAATCTTCCTAAAAAAATAAATAAAAGTTAAGCCCCAGGTAAACTTGACTCAGGCCCTGATTCCATAGATAGACACCCTTATTAGGTAGGTTATGTAATTAAAGCATTTTTTTTAATGACTTGGATACAGATATATGTCATGTGACATGTCATGTGATTCAGGTAGAACTAGAGAAGCCTGTGCTCATAGATGTCTTACCACAGCTAAAGGGTAATTAGTAAGATGTCTGTCTTTTTTGTGGCCCCAGGACACCTTGGGTTAAGATGAGGGTCACACTGACTTGCCTACTCTGCTTCCTGTGTGGTCATTCAGCTGTTGCAGACCTTCCTTCCCACCATTCACATCCTGCAGTCAATAGGAAAGGGAATGACACCCCTTTATTGGGTAAGTCCTCAACAAAGAGGTCATGCTTGTTTTGCTGCTTTGGTGTCTGATGTCTTTGAAGTCCAAATATTTGTTGTAGATTAAGCTGGCAATAACAGAAAAGCAATGTATCTATCATGGACCATCTGCTCTTTGTGGACCCAAGGATCTGAAGTGTTTATGGCTGGGACTAGGAGTTTATTTTATTTGGTTCTTCTGTCCTCCAGAAGGTCCATGCAAAGGGAAGGCTCTGGACTTTGTCTTCATCATTGACAGTTCCCGTAGTGTGCGGCCCCATGATTACGAGAAGGTCAAAGCCTTCATCAAGAACATACTGGAATTCCTGGATGTGGGTCCTGAAGCTACCCGTGTAGGGCTACTGCAGTATGGCAGTGTGGTGCAGAATGAGTTCTTCCTCCGGGACTTCCAGAGAAAGTCTGACATGCAGAAGGCTGTGGATGATATGATTCAGCTGGCCAGTGGCACCATGACAGGTCTGGCGATCGAGTACACCATGAATGTGGCATTCTCCGAGGCCGAGGGCGCCCGCTCACCAGACGCAAACGTGCCCCGCATGGCCATGGTGGTCACTGACGGGCGCCCCCAGGATACGGTGCATGAGGTAGCTGCCAGTGCGCGCAGTGCTGGTATTGAGATCTTCGCGATCGGTGTCGGCCGGGTGGACATGAGCACGCTGCTTGCCATCGGCAGCGAGCCTCATGTAGAACATGTCTTCCTGGTGGCCAACTTCAGCCAGATCGAGACTCTCACCTCTGTCTTCCAGTCCAAGATCTGTGGAGGTGAGACCACATCTCTGCCTCTTTTTCTCTTCTCTTTTCTAATAATTATGATAATTATGAAGCCTTCAATCCAGGATTGTTTTTTTTCCTTTTGAGATGAACAACGTTTTGTGGAATATCATTGTATTACGTAATAAGTGTCAGTGAAGAAGTGCATCTTTGGTTCCTTATTACATACTGTCGTTTATTACGTACATTTTCATCATTAAAGAGTGCAGCTCCCTAATGTTGTTATAACCACCGCAATATGTAATCAATTATTTACAAATGCAGGGAGATTTATGACATATGGCATTCAAGCTGTCTTACATAATGCGACGGATAATAACAAAATGCAGTTACTGTTACATAATGATTGTGAAAATGTGTTACATTTTGTCGAGTTATTACATAATCTGTTACAGGGTTTTAAACATTTTATTCTGAACTCATTCTTTGTTCATCTGTCCCATAAATAATTGTACAGCTTTTCAGTTTTCTGTTTTGTATACTTTGCTTTTTTGGCCATTGAAGCACAAGATGTGACAGACCTCCCTAGAAAGCAGAGTAGAATGACTGTTTTTCCTATTTGTAATGGGTTTTGCACACGGCATGTCCCCAGGAATGTTTTCTTTTGGAAGAAAGTGCGACTAGTTTCCGTCCGGTTGATGTCTGTTACTAGCCCATGAAATCTTTTTTGAAACCACTTAGTGCACCTGTGTACTTTTACAGCATTTTGAGCAAAATGGGTTTCTGCCAATGGTATATCTGCTCTGCTTTAGCAATTTATATCCGTAGCATGGCAGTGTTGTCCATTTGGGACTATTAGTTACGGGTTCGTCTGTGTGTCATGTGACTGACCATGCCGTCTGTCAGGCGCTGGCCTGTGTTCTGTGGTGGACCACGGCTGTGACCATCACTGCGTCGGCACCCCCACCTCCTACATGTGCAGGTGTAGGAAAGGCTACGCTCTGAACAGTGACGGAAAAACCTGCCAAGGTGAGGGAACAAACTCGTGGACTTACGGCTGAATCCGTCACCTTGAAATGAGCTGTTAGTTATTCTATAGCTCTGTTTCAGGGAATAAATTGCAATTCGTGGGTTAAACATTGTTTGTTTAGTTTATATTGAAATTTAGTGTTTGTAAGCATGCTTTTCTATGCTTTAAACAAACCTGACTGAGGAATGCTGGACTCTGGGGTGGGGGTTGGGGGGGGACTCTGTTAGTGGGACCCCTGGAAATGGCCATGTTACTTTAGCTGGGTGCAGAGGCTACATGCATTTCTGATTATTCTTTGAGTTTGTGGTCAGGTTATGCTAATGCTATGCTAAAGTTCCTTTATGCAGCTGGATCACAGAAACCATTTAATTTATGAAGCTGGTATGATTATCAACACGTGTATGATAGTGTAGGTTCAGGATGAGTCTGTATATTGGCGATTGATAATGGAGCCTAGAGTTACTAGGCATAGCATATGTGCTTAAAGCTGAAATATGTAGGTGGATCACTGAACAAATGTGGTAGAAATGGAGACTAATGGTAGTTTACTTCATCGTGAATGAAATATGTAGCACTGAGGCTGGAGCCAGTGTAACCCTGGAGGATAACGCTGTGGCTCCTGAGGTTTCCTGAAAGCTTCCCTCGTCCTCGCTGCCGGGGGCTTGGTCTCTGCGTCCTGATCACCAACATGGGCACACCTCTGGTTTTGGGGCAGCTTTTAGTGTATGGTTGGGAGATTTCCTGTGGAACGGTTTTCCCATAACTTCACCAGCTGCTCGACAGTGTGGGAGTAGGAAGAGGTGAGAGGGACAGGAATTATAAACCACCCTAAAGGTCTGGTAGGAAGGATCAAGGTTCATCTAAAGTGGTCTGTCAGATGGGTACAGTATGGTGTGGTACATTTACTGCCGTCGGAGTCAGATTGGTACAAAAGTCATGATGTGGTGCAATGTAACAAATCTGCACAAAACTGTAGGAGGACAAGCAGGGGAAAGGGATTGTGCGGGTCTTGTGAGGAAGTGGGCTGAATGTATAAAGGCAGCCAATTGAGAGAAAACACCAGTTTAGATGATAGATAAAGTGCCATCTGTTTTAATAATAGATTTAAATCTCATTTAATGGCTCATAATGTGTTGCCATTAAGTTTGTCTTGTGGTTTCAGTTATAGATCACTGTGACCATAGGAACCACGGCTGTGAACATGACTGCGTCAGCACTCCTGACTCCTACGTCTGTAGATGCAAAAAGGGTTTTGTACTCAATGCTAATGGCAAAACCTGCAGAGGTGAGTAAGAGCCACCCAGTAGCTCATTATCTGCAACTTACTAAACTCATGAATGAAAGGAGTATTAAATACCATCCGCAAATCTTCTGTGGATTATGCTGTGGATCTTTATGGGTCTATGGCTTCCGCCTCTATCTTTAGCACACAGAGGGCAGTGTTTATTCGTCTGCTATTAATAGCCATTGCATTGTGTACATCTCCACTGTCCCTTTACTCACAAGTTGGGTATTGGGTATGGTGTTAAATAAACCAAGGTCACGAAGAGAAGAAGCTAATGTCCGGTGTGAAGTATTAGGATCTGTTATGTCGTAAAGCTGTTTTTCTTATAGAAATCTTGGGAATCTTGCTGGGATGTAAGACATTGCAAACTCAACTACTGAGAGATATTACCCCAAAAAAAAATTTGTCTAGAAGTTGACGCTGGGTCATGGTTGATGTTTTTTCTACGATCCAAAGCATACTTCTAAATTCACCTAGAATGATCTCATATTTATTTTAATGTGTTCTCCCATGCAACCTAGTGAAGAATCAGTGCTGTGAACATGGGAAAGGCGTGCTCAGTGTACTAAATGCAGGAATGGTAATTATTCTGACCTGTGTTTTGAGAGGTTTTTTATTGAGATTCTGCATGACGCTGTTGATGTCTTGGCACTTCACTTTCATTTCTGCAGAAGTTGACTTTTGTGCTTTGGGTCACCATGGATGTGAACACAAGTGTGTGAACACTGAAGACTCCTTTCTGTGTCAGTGTCATGAGGGCTATGACCTTAAACCTGATGGAAAAACCTGTAAAAGTAAGTCATCTCTAGGATTAGCTTTACCTGTAGTTTTATAAATTAATGCTTTTATACAACAATGTTTTTCAGCCAATAAAATGCTGTAATTGTAAACTGAAGTAACGTTTACATTTGTTATTTAGCTTTTGCGTGCAATGCTGATTGACCTTTGACTTCTGCAGGAATTGACGTGTGTGCTCTGGGTCACCATGGATGTGAACACAAGTGTGTGAATACTGAAGACTCCTTTGTGTGTCAGTGTCATAAGGGATATTCACTCAATCCTGATGGAAAAACATGCAAAAGTATGTTTTACCCCTTTAGAAGTAATGGTATGATTTGTGCCTTAGAGTGATATGTTTGCTTTGTAAAGTGAGATGCGTAGCTTTAAAACCTCCAATATATTTGTTATGGATCTACTGCTGCTGCTTTGTCCAATCACTCATAGCCCGAATTACCCCTGATTCCTACAGAAGTTGACCTGTGTTCTTCGGGTGTCCATGGATGTGAACACAAGTGCGTGAACATTGAAGATTCGTACGAGTGTCAATGTCATAAGGGATACAAACTCAACCTTGATGAAAAAACATGCAGAAGTAAGTTGACATTCCAGCTTGTACAGTAAGTCAACACTTTGATGCCAGATTACAAATATATATTTTTTCTTCCGTAACATTTGACATAAATGTATCACCCATAATCTTTTGCTGATAGACTTCAACTATGCACCTAACGTGCACTATATTTTTCTCGTAATTCCATTATACCTTTAAAACTTCCTCTGTTCTCTTTCCTAATGCGGCTCGCTGTAGAAATTGACCTGTGTGCTTTGGGTACTCATGATTGTGAACACAAGTGTGTGAAGACTGAAGACTCCTTTGTGTGTCAGTGTCATAAGGGACATTCACTCAATCCTGATGGAAAAACCTGCAAAAGTAGGTTGTTCGTTATAACTTCTATCTTAGAAAACAATATGTGTTTACTTTATAAATTCAAATGTATAGGTGTAAAAACAGCCAGTATAATTATGATTCAAGTACAGGTGCCAGTCTTGTTGCCCTTTCACAGTATTGGTGTAAATCGTAATGTGACATTTGGTTATAACCATTTGCTGTCCAGCTGTTGAAATACATCATTTTAAAAACTGATAATCCAGCTGATAGTATAGTGGCATTACCCAACTCTCAAAGAAATTGACTCCTGCAGGAATTGACCTGTGTGCTTTGGGTCACCATGGATGTAAACACAAGTGTGTAAACACTGAAGACTCCTTTTTGTGTCAGTGTCATAAGGAATATTCACTCAACCCTGATGGAAAAACATGCAGAAGTAAGTCAGTGTCCCAGCTTGTACGGCTCTGTACCACAAACTACTGATTTTTATGTAACATTTGACATTAACTCCTCACCTGTAAACTTTTTGATTATAGAAAGCCAGTAGGCACTAATGATCCAGAATAGTAGGTTGTTGAAGAATGTACCTTGATTGCTGGTCTTGAAGTCTAATAACTGAGCACAATGACAGTTCACCACTACTTCCATCTCATGCTTTCATATCAGTGCTTGAAGGAATAGACGGTACTGCTTTTCACAAGCAGAAACTTAAATTGAATCCAATACGGCTCTGTAATGACTGGAAAATTCCTGGGAGGAATATGCAAATGCTGCTCCTCACTTGATATGTTCCTTTGCTCAAAAATACCTTTAAAACTTCCCGTGTCCTCTTCCCTAATGCGGCTCGCTGTAGAAATTGATGCGTGTGCTTTGGGTACTCATGGATGTGAACACAAGTGTGTGAAGACTGAAGGCTCCTTTGTGTGTCAGTGTCATAAGGGATATTCACTCAATCCTGATGGAAAAACCTGCAAAAGTAGGTTGTTTTAAAATAACTTTTTGCTCATAATGCAATGTGTGTTTACTTCATAAACTGACATGCATAGATGTAAAAGCAGGCTAAAATAGGTACTATTTTATGATTCTAAAATAGGTACCCAACTTCATGACTCCTGTGATCTTTTACCCTTGCAGACATTGACCTGTGTGCTTTGGGTCACCATGGATGCATGCATGAGTGTGTGAACACGGATGGTTCATATGAGTGCCGGTGTCATATAGGATACACACTTAACGCTGATGGGAAAACCTGTGAAAGTAAGTGTTACTTACTAACTAACTTCCAGAATGGCACAGAGGTTCAGCCTTTAGCTTTAATATAATTTTTTATAGTGCTGTATTGTGTCAGGGTAATATTATATCAGTTCTTAGTATTAGTACTTGATTAGTAATTGAAATCTCAAAAATAAACCTACAATTATCATTTCAGAATATAAAAATTTAACATTCACGGTCCAATCATTCAATACACAAATTCACCAGCAGTGCTTGGCTGTTGCTAGGTACAGCTTTCAGCCCCACGTCAGGACGGTCGTGACCCCTACTAATGAAAATAAAACGCTGTGTTGCACTGGCAGCGTGTGAAACGCCAGTTGCGTAATACTGCATGTGTCCTCATGGCCAAATGCCACCAATCCCAGTAGACCTTTCTGTATCTGGATTAAGGGTAGATCGCCCAGCCAAGCTTAACAGAGGTAACCCTGCTTAATGGCCCCTGTGCGCAGCTTCTCACCCATGTCAGGGATGTCCTGACCGTGGTTAATAAAAATAAAATGCTGCTTTGCACTGGCAGTGTGTGGATAGCTGTTAGATGTTGCATATTACACTGGATCTAAATGGTTCTATATTAACATTTTTCTTGCTCAGCCAATCTAATGACAAGGCTAAAGAAAACCATCTTTGCAATGTACACACAATGTCCTGTTAGGGACACCTGGATGCTAACAGCATGTTACTTGGTGATGCTTTTGACTTGGTTTGCATTTTTTTTCTTGCATCTTTAAGTAATTCAATTTGCTCTAATTTCTCTCCAAAGTCCAGTTAAATAATTGTACGCTTTTGTCTTTAAATCAGCCATGGTCTGACTTGAGAGTGTGCCCAGTGATGAACTGGTGTCCCGTCCCAGGTCCCTCCTAACTTACACATCTGAAGATTGTCCCAAATTCTACTGGATTAAGGGCTGTTGAAGGATCGATGGTTGGAATATTTGAACAGTCACTGGTGTCTGCTGAATTTGGAAAACGATCGTAGTTAGCCTCCATTGCAGATTGTGTTGTGTGGAGAGACACTGAATAGGCAGCTGTGCTTTTGGTGGTGGGGTTGAACCATAAATGGATGTAATGTGCCGTTTCTGAGCCTTTCACCTAATTGCATTTCAAAAGACAAGGTGGCTTAATTTCAACCCTTCTTCAGTTCCACCTTTGTGCAGTGTTGCCAACTCTAGTCAGCTGGCTGGAGTGAGATTTTCTATTTGAGGGAAGTCAGCACACACATGTACACTCATTTGCATGTAGGTAACAGTTTTTATTTGCATTGTAAATTGTCTGTAGGGTTTACAAACTTGCAACTCTTTTGATGTACCTAATTTTAGGTCTATAATGAACTGGGATTGATTTGCCGTAAGATTTCTTGCATAAGCCTGAAAGCATGTCACGCCACATGCATAAGTCTGAAACCCTGTAAGTGTAACAAACTGAAGCTAAAGTTTTCACTTGTATAAAAAATTTCCCTTGAATTTGGACATGCAGTCATTTTTATTCACAAAAACTTCCAGAGCTTGAATACGTTTGCTTTATTGTGTTTATGAGTCTGTAACCATGACTCTGGTTCTGATTCACTGACTCCGATTCTATGGCAGGGCCTGAGTGTGGAAAGATGGACCTGGTGTTTGTAATCGATGGCTCCAAGAGCCTGGGACTGGCCAACTTTCAGCTGGTGAAGCAGTTTGTGAACAGCATCGTGGGCTCGCTGAATGTGTCCCGCGGGCACACGCAGGTGGGACTCCTGCAGTACTCCACCAAGGTGCGCACAGAGTTCTCCCTGGGCCAGTTTCCCTCCGCCCCAGCCATCAAGCAGGCAGTCTCCCACATACAGTACATGGCCCGTGGCTCCATGACGGGCTCTGCCCTACGCCACATGTTTGAGGTCAGCTTCTCCCCGGAGAGGGGGGCCCGGCCCAGTGTCCACCGCGCGAGCATTGTGTTGACAGATGGCCGGTCCCAGGATGACGTCTCCAAGTGGGCTGCCAAAGCACAGGAATCTGGTAAAGTGCTCACTCTTCTGGTCATGCTTTTATGTTTGGCAGGGCAGGGGGGGGGGGGGGGGAAGCGAGTGGTGAATGGGGGGAGTCTCACCCACCCCAGCTTTCCTGCAGGCATCATCATGTATGCGGTTGGAGTGGGGAAGGCCATCGAGGATGAACTACGAGAAATAGCCTCCAAGCCAGATGAGAAGCACTTGCTCTATGTTAAAGACTTCAGCCGCATGGATGAAATCACAGATAAACTTAAGTCACATATATGTGAAGGTGAGAAACTACACAGTCAGAATTTTGATCTGGGCTTATATTATGCCGATATTTTGCTCCAAAGTTGTTAGGGCTCAAATAGTTTATTCAACGGTTTATTTTCCCTGGCTGGTTTGACTGTTGAATGAGGGGTTACTCAGTGAGTCCAGAATGAGGCACATTACCTGCATTTTGAGGGAGCGTCAGTTACGGCACTACGGCCACGTGGCGACTTTTTCTGAGGGTGATCCCGCTCGTAGGATCCTCATTGCTGACGACCAGAGCAGCTGAAACAGGCCAAGGGGACGCCCACGTAGCATCTGGCTGTAGCAGATAGATGGTCATTTCCTGAAGGATCACATGGTTAGTACAGCAGCATGCTGTACCCGTATATGCTCCACAACCTGACCTGACATGTGGTTCCCTAAGCAAATTAACCCACAAATCCACATGCTTTCACTGTTCAGATGACCACAGGTGCACGATCACTTCAGCTTCAGTAATTTTAGCACCTTGTTTCCATCAAAATGCCCAACATTCAAAACTCTATAGCCTTTTTAAAATGATCATACTGATAGAATACAGGAAGAGCGTTGTAGTTCTAGAAACTAAAGTTAATGTACTTACAGGCAAGAGTGAATAATTTGTCAAACTGATATTATTGCATGCTTTGGAAAAATTAGACACTTGTCTGCTGGGTTTTCAGCTAAATTTCTCAAACGTGTAAAACTATCTGTTCGAGTACTTCACCATATGGGATGATAATTCCTGAGCCAGACCTGTTTTTTATTGCATAGTCTTTAAATCTTCAGAATGGTGCTGGAGCCATTTTGTGGGCTGACGTATGGTGCCTTGTTAGGTTCCATTGGTCATCTGAAAACAGACATTCTGTAGGACTTGTGGCCAAATGAGGCTTGAGTGGGTCTTGTCTGCCCTCTGTTGGCTGCTCTTGAAATTTCCAGTGACCCAGAAGGCATAGACCACTAATCCCTGATTTGATCCTGCAGGGGGTCCAATACCATTTCATGCTTTTCATTCTAGCTGGGTTTTAAACTCTAAACGTCAAGCAAGAAACCTGCCTGTCTGGTCATGTAAGAGCTGAAAAACTACCCAGACTGTAGCCTTGACGTACCCCATCAATGTGCTTCATAGTGTTTATAGCAGTTTAGTCTACGGCCCTAACAAAGAGTTAAAACTTGTTTCCCTCGATGGCACTTTTTCCTGCAGCTGTCCCAAAGCCTCCTACCGAAGATCTGTGCAGATGTGAGAACATGATATCCTTCCGGAATCAGGCTGCAGAACAACTGAACAAGCTGAATCTGAAACATATCCTTTACAACTGTGGCATGGGTGGACAGGCAGATAGCCAACTTTAGACAAGACTTCTCATCTCTGCCTCTGGACTACTGTCCTGCATTTTGGTATCACGTTTTGCACGGTATAAAAAAAATCCTCTGTGCATTTTAAAATGTGCATACTTTATAGCATGTTGGTCTGATTCCAACGAATTGTTTTGGTCTTGGTCAAGTTCATAAACACGAGCATTACCAAATTGCTCAAGGGAAATGTCTTTATTGCCGAGTACAAAGAGGGGATTTCAGTTGCATGGTGGTGCAGCACTTCAGGTGAATGGACATTGTGGGGGACACACACATGAGGAGCCGGGATGGACACACAGGTCATTATGCCCCAATGTTTTTATAAACATGTACCGAGTCTATCTGGGTTCAGTCATATTACGTTAAAAGCTAAAACTGACATTATGACCAATTTTATCCTTAATCCAGAAGCACTAGAACTTTTGACTAAGAGGCTGGACACCTTGGAGAATGACTTGGGACACAACTGAAAAACTCCTTCATGGCATCCTGGAGGGAGAAGCTCAATGCAGTCTTTCAAAGTAGAATGCTTCAAACATCTATCATGAACTAGTTAAAAGCAAATGTTTTATGTACT
>JABFEB020000132.1:10222234-10239667 GCA_019775895.2 Stomatorhinus ivindoensis
CACAATTGTTTTTTTTTTTATACTGTCTGACAGGGAGCTGGGAGGGAGCAAAAACGTGGCCTGTCTGGGGGTCGCTATGGACCCACAGGACACCACAACGAAATGTGTCCTCTGCATTTAATCCATATTGTGACATAGCAGTGTGCAGCTACTATTAACCCCAGGGGAGCAGTGCATGGGGGTGGCATCGCGCTCAGGGTACCTCAGTTGTACTGTGCTGGTCAGGGATTTGAACTAGCAACCTTTCAATCACAGACACACTGCTCTAACCATCAAGCTACTACTGCCAAATAAGATCAGTGGGTCTCCATGGTGACCCAATTGCCCCCATTTTCCATTTGGTGATTGGCTGCACTGTGATTTATTGTGATTTATGTGACTTTAAGTTGGTATGTATTTCAGGTACGGTAATGCACCCTTACGTCATAGCGCACATGTGACACGTGTGTCAGCTGCCTCCCCTTTAGTAAATACTGTAACCGGTGCCAGTCCCATACCAGTCAGCTGGGTAATGTGGTCTGAAGGCTCTGCCCAGCTACTAATGTAGTTTTTCATATTTACTAATCCCTCACAATCTCTTCTAGTACAGTGTCATTGAATGTTAGATTTTAAGGATTTTAAATGAGAAGCTAAATATTTTTGGTTTGTGCAATCACCACGGTTGGGGGAGGGCAGTTGGATATCTGAGGTGGAATTAAGGAAGATGAAAAGCATATTAATTTACTTCATCCATCCAGTAAGTACTTATTCTGAGCAAGGTTACAGGTGGAGGTAATTGGAGCCCCGCCAAGGCTGGGTACATACACACACATACACACACACACACACACACATACACACACACATACACACACGTACACACACATACACAAGAGCATGTTCAGAGACTCCAATTATCGTGATTGCTTGTCTTTGTACTGTTGGAGTAAAGTGGAATAAATAAGCCCCCCCACCCCCTGCCCTCCATTTCCAGGGTATATGTTCCAAGACCACCTGGATCTATGGATAGAACTGAACCCCATATATACTATGTTTTTTCCTTTATATACAGTACATATCCATGACAACGTTAAATTTATAAATTAGGCACAATAAAGCAGATCACAACAATGACCACTGAGAAAGCAGAACAATTATAACCATATATTGCAATAAACCGCAACAGTCAACCTAATTACCAAGGTGGCTACTAAGTAACTAATGGGTGGATGGTGTATATAGCGTGGATACTTTCGACAAAGGGATGATTTGCATCCCAGGCGCGAGATTTTATCGCACATCTTAGAACAGCGCTCAATTAAAAATTGATGAATTGTTTATTTATGGAATTTTCCATTTAATATTTTCTGAATTATACAGTTACAGTGAGTACAGTGAGAATGTTTTTCAACACAGATCTTGGCTTACACACCCTGTTGTCATACACACGTGACACGATGAATCAGCACGTGGCCTGCAGTTTGCCATTTCAGCTTCATACCTTTGGGTTAAGCCACAGCATGAAGCAGTTTAAGTCGCCATGCACTCCAGTCCTTCCATTCATACATGAGATCAGCATGAATTCATTCCTCGAGCAAAAATTTGCCCGTATTGTGCTAGAAGCCAAGCTACTTATCGAGAGTTTCTAATTAAAAATTGCCATTGTTATTATTAGTGCCTATTTATAAGAAAGGCGACATGCTGATTGGTGCAGCTGGATATGAGCTGTAGCTGTATTCTGATGTGTCCAGTTATTTCCACGGCTTCTGTGTATTTTCACAGATCACGAAATATTCACGTCTCACTTAGAGCATCACAAGATTAGAGTTCGCTTTGTGCCGGTATGTCAGGAGAGAAAATTGTGATGTCAGTTAGACAATTATGCCACGCTGTGACATTTGGACCTTTGCAAAGAAGAATCTGCTAAAAAAGCCATACACAGACTGACCAGGTAAGGCTCTTAATGTGCAAAGGGTTTTGTTCACAAGGTGCTATACATATTGCTTTTCTCTTGTTCTGATGGTAGGTTTGTTCAGTTTGTCTGTTCAGTTTCTAAGTCGGAGTTAATGGTCACTGCCTGTGGATTGCTGTTATTTTAAGGTTTGCTATCATAGAATTACCTGATCGCCACTCAGAAGGTTAGATCCCTAAGAGTGACAATTGGGAGTTGATTCTCTAAGAGTCCTTCTGAAGGTGCATATCCTGCTGGTGTGTTAATATAAGCGATGGTGTTGCATACATTCTGTTTGTCTTTACAGAAGCCTGCAATCATAATGGGACTGTTGTTGAGGGGAGCAAGCCAATCACAGAGCAGAGTGTGTTACTCATCCCTCATGACCCAGCAGAAGCAGTATGCAAGGACCTGGCAGAGCTGCCTGCTGGGCCCCAGTTTGGTGAGGCTGACTCTACTTCTACATCAGAGCCAACACCTGGACCTGAGTCCACCTCTACATCTGAACCAATACTTGATACAGAGCCAGTGACAGAGTTGAATCAGAGTCTGACCTCTGACCCTTCTGGTATCGAGGTGGAGGTGTCTAACAATACCTCTGGAAACTAGATGGAAGGTATGTGCCTAAATGCAGAACTGGCCTCACGTCTGATCCTTTGAAAACTTAAATGAATGTCGGCAGCTAAATGAATGCCTTGCAAATGGTGTGACAGCACACAGCTGATAGCTAAATGACTGAAAGCTAAATCACCACCTTGGACAAAACACCTGCTAACATAAGTAAATGTAAATGATGTTGATATAATTCTGTATGATTGTGATTATATTCTCTATGGCCCAGTTAGTATTGAATGGAGGGCTGTTCTGTTCTAGAAGCATTCAGAGTCATGTCTTAGGTAGTATTTATGTACGCTGTTACATTCTTTCATAAACCTCCCTAGAGACTCTCTTTGTGAGACCAATTCATTGTGAGCACTAAATGTTACTAACCGCTGGGAGGTGTTTGCAAATAAAATTAAGTCAGCCAGTTTTGAATTAATGCAGTTTGGTTATAAATGTGTTTTCCACACCGTCCTGACAGTCTCCCTTTGGATCCACATAGGAGATGATGGAAAGGAAGGCCTTAAAGGGACCAGGAAAGAGAGGGACCAAGGAGAATGAGCAAGCTGGGGTCCTGGGTGAAGGCCTGTCCCACTGAAATGACACACAAGAATCTCAAATGCTTCTCTAGCTTCATTTAGGTGAAATCACTGTACTGACCAGTTCGAAGTGAAATGACCCCGATATTTTAAGTCTCATTCTTTGTCTCAGTAGGAATAACTTTGTAGAGTATTAGATTAATGGCAAAATTCATGAAGCACTCTACTGCTGTCCTTTACTGACATTTCTAATTTTTTAAAATATAAATGCATATCATTGTTTTGCTTTCAAAACGGTAATTTAAAAAAATTGAAGTAATAATTTTATATGTGCTGTCTCACCTTAAAATCTCACCAAGTATTACAACTTATGAGAATTTTAACTTTGTATTTTTAATGCTGTATTTCACTGCGGAGAATTAAATTAATGTGAATTATATGACAGAATATATGATATCAGAGTAAGGTTAATCGTAGAAACCTAGAAAAAATAGCTTTTTGTGTTGTTTTTAAAATGACAGTCACTCTGAAGAAATGTGCAAGTACAAATTATTCTGATCTAACAGACTTTAAAATGTTTTGTGTTTTGTTTACATTCTCTCTCTCTACCAAAGTGATTTTTGCCTTGGCCCATTATGATGTGTACGGCCATGGACTATCCCATATCACCCGAGTAATTCTCTCCTGCCATTCTGGGGTTGCTCAGGTACTTTACTACAAACTGGAAGATTCATCTTATTTTGAGGAAAGGCTGGGGGGTTATTGTCTCCACTACTTGTACCTCCATCCCCCAAAGGCCGAATCAAGGGTTGCTGTCTACACATCTCTTGTCTACTGCTATTTGGAAGGCAAGACTACTTGATACTGATACTTAGATAACTGGTGCTTGATTGGACACTGTGTCTAAGCCATTTAACAAGACAGTGTGTGCTTCTGACTAAGTGCTTTAAATTCTTTCCTGCCTAGACTTTTAGAGTGTTTTTTTCAGTGGGTTTTTTAAATTGTTAAACTGGCCGGCTTGACTTTGATGTAGCCGCTACCCTGCATAGATTATAAATAAACAGTATTGTGTTACTAATGCACATGGTACTGTTCTGAGCTAGAGTCAGGTAAACTTCATAACTTCACAAGAATGTCATCCCAGACCTGTCAGGAGAAATCAGCAACTCACACACGCCATAGAATTCTTACAATTACATTGTTTTAATTGGTTAGAAAAGAGATTTTTTTCTTTCGTCAGTGAGGCACAAACAGCTGATGCCCAGAGAAGTGGTGAATAGGAAGTTAGAGGGACCATTCTGCTATTGAGCCACAGCTGGGACATCAGCGTGATGAGCACAGATCATCAGTATAATCCGTATAACACAAATTAAACTAGTGACCCACAGGTATAAAGCGCAGAAACAGCTCGACCTGAAGAAGGAGTGCAGATCAGGTGAAGCCTTGGAGATGTGGTCCCAAAATCTGAAATTCTGATCCCTCAAACTGAGTGAAGTTACAGCTAGAACAGCGCAGAACAGAATCATGCAAAACTAATTTAAATTGATCATTGTGTCAAGCCTCATCTCTACCGGCATCGATGTGCGTGGACATCTACAGACGTGTGTGTTTCGGGGCCCTCATAATGCACCAGAACGAGATATGCCATCCAACCCAGGCCTCTCCAGTAGGTTCCGCAGCTGGTTCCTGTAGAAGGTGGCTATAATTTGTTTAGGTTCTGGGCGGGTAGTCAGGAGGAATCTGTGATGGGACCCAACACAGCAACTGCTTCTATTTCCACAAGTCCACCCTGGGGGAGGGAAATAGAGCATTCAGGCTAACATCAAAACACTAGGCTAACAAAAGCCAAAGACTGGTCCACCATGCCAACACTGCAGCCAACACTGCTAGAAAATACATTTACCTGTGGCCTCTTCTATATGTCGGTCTTACTCCACTGCTGAAACAGAAACTAAGTCTTGAGGAGCAAGGGTTGGTTACTTACTTTAGGGAGAGCTGCAACTTGATAGGCAGCTCGGGCTGGGAAGTTTCTGCTGAAAACTACGAGGAACAGAAGAGAGAACCGTCACCTTCCAGGACGATGACGCCCTGCCACATATTTTATTGTCCTTTCATGACTGAAACAGAAGATGAGAGTTGCAGCATGCAGCACAGTGTGCCGACACCACAATATTATGCAATTCTTATATTTTCCAGTCAAAATATTTAAACTGAACAGTTAAAATAAATCGCTAATAAAAATTAAAATATGAATCACTAATGTGTCTAGCAAAAAGAAAGGCTTTAAGGGTTGAATCTCAACACAGAACATAACAATCTCAAAATAAGAGTTGAAGCCAACACATTCTTGTAGCATCCATCTGTGCTGAAGTAAATAGTCTGAATGTTGTACAGTTTGTGGGGTTGTGCTGAAGTAATTTTTAGCACCAGACTTGTGTGCCTATGCCCCTTATGACTGATTCTCAAACCAGTCCTTAAGTTATCCCCCTCCAATCCCATATAGCCCCACATTTAATTCAGATTAAGCCAGTTATGAGCTTGTTTTAGCTCAGTGTTGTGCGGTAGATTGTAATAAACTTATGTACTGGCTGAGGGTCTCAAGAAGAGGTTTAGGAAGCCCTGCTTTGAAGTGAGAGGCGATTAACAACAAGGTAAAGCACAATTAATTCCCTATTGACAGCTGAAAGGACTAGCTGGCAAACCATCATCTAAAAAGAGCGAAAACTGGCACACCCACCTGACAGCAATGCCAGCCACACCTGGTCTAAACGGACAACTCCACCCAGAACAGCACTTTTTAAAGGGCACGTAGACGCACCCTCTCCCTGTCTCCGGGGCAATGTGTGACCTTTCCATTTCCATCTTGCCATCGATCATATACACCTAGTCTCTTATAAACAAATACACCACTAGGGAAACAAACAGCATTCTAAGACTCTGTGCTCAGAAGGTCACTGGTTCAAGCTTGGCTTTGGCAAGATAGACCCACGTCCATGGGCCCCGGAGCGAGGCCCTTAACCCCCCCAGCTCCATGGGTGCCACTGCTGGTGGCTGCCCTTCACTGCCAGGCTTAACATTGCCTACATCTGTGTGTCATGGGGAGCAAGGGTGGGGAAGGCGAAGAGAGAATTTCCCCACAAGGGATACAATGAATTGTCATTAAAAAAGTAATTTAACTTCTAACAGTTGTTTACAGAAATGACACAATATTTTGGTATATTTAATATTGATGTCAGTTGGAATATATAGTGAAGTAGGATCCTGATCATTAGTATTTTTAAAAGGTTTTCCTTCATACTATCCTTCACTATTCAAAATAATGATAATCCCCCCTTCCTGTGGACACATGCTGCAAATGCATGCAGGCACGCCACATAAAACAAACAAACCAAAACTACCGCCTTTAAAGACATGCACCCATTAATAATGCACCCGTTAAATACGAGCAGATGTGAAAGGCACCAAAAGGTGGCGACACCTTGTGGAAGCCTCCTGTAAATACACGATACCCCGCGAAGCAAAACCACGAGTTCCCTCTTCATTCAGAACTCTGCACTGAGGCAGTTTTCCAGAAATCTTATGTCAGTTGCAATAGCAATGCTTCTCCCAGTATGACTTACACTGCTTGTAAACATCATTCACATTGTTGAAGTCGCCTATGTCGGCGAGAAGGACTGTCGTCTTGACAACTGAAGGAAAATAAAGATTTAAATAGCTGGTGATGCTTTACTTGAACTGCACCTTCATAATGCATTCATTAAGCATTAATAGAACATTCAGTGCACCTTCATGATGCATGTATGATGCATCCATAGAACATTCATAAGCAGCATGTAAGTATATCATAACATCCTAACATAGACCTACTTTAATATACTTTAATGATGTTTGTTATTATCATGTAATGTTCATTAATAATGTATATTAAAGCTGTTAAGGTATGTTAAGTACATGCTGCTTATGAATGCACTATGAAGGTACAGTGAACGTAAAGTGTTACCAAATACTTTAACAGCATTTCAAATACTATATACTAACTGGGGCTAGTCCTAACTTATTTAGGCAATATCAACTCGTGATTAATTTTAATATGGAGTGTTAGGTTATGTTAGACTTGTTAGAGGAAGGCATATGACTGGTGAAATTAACGGTTTACTGTATTATTTAACATTGTAGAATTATTAAACACCTTAAAATCTCACCGTTGTCATAGTTGCAACCAGCTGCCTTAAGAATCTCGCCCATATTGATGAGAGCCTGAAGAAAATAATGAAGGAGATAATAATGAGAAGATAATTATCAATAGCTTTAAGTACAAATTACCTCTATATTCCCCCAGAGAAAATAATTAGTCTTGGTCTCAGAACGTGCCAATTTGATCAATTCTCTAATCTTTTCAACACCATTATCAGGGTGATTTAGGATATTTGGGAAAACAAACCAAGGTGAGAAGGGAGTGTTTTCAAAACACTAGATTTTTTCACCTGTTTGGCTTCGGCCTGCACTCCCCCTGTGACCAGCTGCCCAGTGGAAGGGTCCATTCCGAGTTGCCCTGATACATACATGGTACGATCCACCACCACCGCCTGGCTGGACACGAATGTATGTGATTACAGCAGTCTGAATACAGTATTTAATCACATTATTACTGCTATTTAGATTCCATTAAAAAACAATGTAGACAAACAGGGGTCATATAATGTGAACATATAAAGGCCTCTACTTTCTATAATTGAAATAAGCAAAGTTACTCATACAAATGAGGTATTCTCACAGATAACCTACAAGGAACAAGACTCTCCTGTTCATCACTGAAAAGTGACATATATTTGCAAGATGTTTTCTTCAGTCCCTAGTTAGCATATTTGTCAAAACTGTCTAATTACAGATGCTGAAAATAGAAAATTGGTTTTAAAAAAATTGAGCCAGTTTACAAAACAGTGAAGAATGCTATTCAGTCAGTTCGAGCCAACATAAAACATTAACTAGAATAAAAAATATTATGTTCCTTTCACAAGTACTGCTTTTTCCTGACTGAACAAAAGGTACACTATGCATGAAAAATTCGCTGGGTCTTTTTGCAGAGCTAGACTTTAGGCAGTGAAACAGTAGGCCTATATTGAAATTTTCCATACAGACACTAAATGTCTGTCAGTTTGCGATGTGATAGTACAAATTCAGTGGCAAGGTTTGAATTATTAACTTATTAATATCAATTATTAACCTCTGCAACGTACCTTAACAAAAATAGATATTTTATTCTGCATTCTCCCACAGAGGAGAAATGTAGATAAGAGGACTTTAAACCGTCTTCTGAAGTTTGGACTCCAGCCGGCTTCTCCTATTGGCTGAAACCGCAACGCCTCTCAGCTCGACCAGTCAGCTACAGCTTTGCATACCTGACACCAGTACCGTACTGTACCAGTATTAGCGCAGTGTAAAACAATACATTATGTACATCCTTAAATCTAATACAGAGAACCTCCGCGAATCCTGGGTTCATTAAAATCCTTTCCTTAATAAACTACCCTTAATTAGATTAAACGTAAACGGTATCTGTTAGTCAAACATCTTACATTTTGAAGCTTTTAACAGATGTGTTACAAATGGGTTTATGAATAACGATAAGAAAAATAAGAAAAGTCGATATGACTTATCTCCCTGAACGGAATATCGTGCTTTTCAGAATTAATGAAATGAATAAACCCTCTAGTTCGTGATGCACAGATGTAAACAGTAAAACAAAAATTCTGTTTAAAACCAAGCAGGTCATGTAATCCTTAACGTTTTCGTTAATAAAAGTACAATTGTCCGTCTTTCTTGCAAAGTAATACACGTTCATGTCTTTGAGAACATCTCAGGTCGTAAAGAAAATTTACACTGTGTTCTGAAGACAACTGATTAGTTCAAAACGTCGACATGAATGCATAGTTTTCAAGTTTGAAAAAACTAAATGTGCAAGTGGCACGTTTGTACTCAAGTCTAGGAAGATGATGACACATTCTCACCTATACGGCCCAATTGCCGCCGGAGCTTTTGCGGTGCTGATAATCTTCCTTATAACTGCGGACATCGCTGCACTCAAACTTTTCGCCTGAAATGAACTTCAGGCCGCAGTTACATGCACTAAATATTGTACGATTTTAATTGCCCGAGTGCCCACAGGACTGAACGGCGAGAGGTCGTGTTTAGTCTTTTTTTTAAACCGTATATTCTAAACTATAAACGCAACTCCAGACCCCTAAAACTTCATCGGCAGTCAGTTTTGTTGTGGATTTTCATTTGTATTAGAAAAAGCACAGATGTCCCTAAATACCTCCTTTCTGAAAAGATTTTAAAAGCTATGGATAATACCGCTATAATTTTAGAGAAATAAACGATATATAACATATAATATTTGACCCGTGTAGACTGGCATTCCCTGCGGACGTTGCCATATAGCACCTTTTAGAATTTGCGCATAATTCGTTCTAGGTTCATCCGTATTCATCCGCATAATTTATAAAAATATACAAAGTGTATACAGACAACAACTCCCGGCAGATATAATTATTTATACATTGACATTCTAATATTTAATGTATTGTATTTAGTGTATTACAACATAGATGTAAAAATGTTCCATACAACGAATACTTTGTGGTTACATTTTGATTAATAGGTAGAAGGCAAATATTCGGTCTTCCTTGCACTACGTTTCCCGTGTGCCTTTGCGTTGCCCCGATCCGGAACTGAAAGACTTACATGTGACACAACATGCGGAATAAAAAGTTGGCTGCTTAGAAGCAATGTGAGTGGCATCATAGAAGCGTGCAGATTGGTGGCTTCAACACAAACCAGGTGGTACTTTATTTTGATTTTTTTAAACCTATTTTATGTACTAATAAAGAACGGGGAGGGATACAGAACATTTAAAAGAATATCAGTAGTTATTAAACACGAGCTGAAACAATTCTTTACATAGTAATTTGATGGAAACGTTTAGCATTATATATTAGTTAGTTTTATGTGACTAATACGATTTCATACTTTTGTTTTATTGCAAAGTCTTTTGTGTATCGTCTACAATTTGAAAACGATCTAACTAGATGGTTGACCATATAGCTTGATTGCTTGCATTTCTACAGACCCTAGATGCAAGTCACCGTGACCGACGAATTATCTGTTAATGGAAATCATTGTCTGATTAATGAGAAAGGGCATTTGTTAATGTTAGATTTTAAATAATTGTACCAGTAAATGTTGGTTGTTCTATCTTAGGCAGATAGGTTGTCAAAGTATATTGAGGTTTAGGTGTTTTGAATGTGCATTGTGTAAAGATACTTGTCAGTCGTGTTGCTTGAAGGTGTTTCTTTGCGAGAATGTTATTGACCATATAATATATCTCTAGAAATGTCAGGAGCTAAACATAGGATGCGCAGTAAGAAGATGAGGAATCAGCCGAGCAGCATCACCTACACCTCGCAGGGCCCTTGGCGTAATGGAGAAGAAACCCCATTCACTGGTCAGGCCCTGGCTGATTATGATGTGTTTGAGCAGGCAAATCTGCCAACTGTGCTGGATTCTGGCCCTCTATGACTGCAGTTAGAGAACCATGTTCTAGACCAGGCATGCTTAAGTCTTATCCAGAAAGAGCCGCTCTGTGTGTAGGGTTTTCACTGCAGTTCCTTAATTAGATTACTGATTAGAGAACTGATTCCTTGAATAGTCCCCACACCTGGATTTCAGCAGCTGAGCCCTGGCCGTTTGCAAATAAGATTGGCCAACCGTGTTCTAGGTGCTTGTACCATTATAACCTGGGCAGGACACAGTGGCAGATTACCAAGTTCAGGACCCCTAGGTGACACTTTCCATAGACCCCTTTTCTGCCCCCACTACCCGGAATGATGACTAACCATGAAATTATTAAATATTACTAACTGTTAAATAAATTCTACAAAGGCAAAGAGTATGTGGATGAGAGCAGTCGCATCAGAACAGCAATAAATCGGCAAGCTTGCAGTTTCACATCAGACATTGAGTTCCCTTCACGGGAACTAAGGGGCTTAATCCAACCCCCGAAAGATGACCTCATACCATTATTCCTCCTCCACTAAACTTTATATTTGGCACAGAGCAGTAAGCCAGGTAATGTTCTCCTGGTATCCACCAAACCCAGACTCATCCATCAGACTGCCAGGCAGTGAAGAGTAATTTGTCATGTCACAGATGACATTTCCACTGCTCCAGAGTCCAGTGTCAGCGTGCTTTACACCACTGCATCCGACGCTTGGCATTGCACTGTGGTGATGTGAGGCTTGCATGCAGCTGCTTGGCCATGGAAGCCCATTCAATGAAGCTCCAAGCTCTTTGTGCCGCAGTTAATGCCAGAGGAAGGATCTCTGCAGTTATTGAGTCAACGCAGCGTTGGCGACTGTTGTGCACTGTGCGCGACCCTGCTGTTACTTCATGTGGTCTGACACTTTGTGGCTGAGTTTTTGTCGTTCCTAAACACTTTAAGTGGAATATCTAGGAAGGAAGGAATTTCATGAACTGACTTAGGATGCCACCTATGACAGTGCCACGCTTGAAATCACTGAGTTCTTCAGGACGACCCATTCTTTCATGAATATTTGTAAACCTGACTGCTTGACTAGGTGCTTGATTTTATACACCTGTGTCAGTAGGTCTGAATGAAACGCCTGAATTCAGTGGTTGAGAAGTGTGTCCCAATACCTTTGTCCATGTAGTGTATTTGACACACTTTAGTGGTTAAGACCTGTTTGGCTGTTTTGTTTCAGGTAATTTAATCCTCTCGTCTTATAAATATCGCATTATTATTTGTGCATATTACACATCTCGATGTGATACTGTGCAGCCTTAAACAGAAACACTTGGATATTTCCCGTAAAGCATAGAATGGGAAGATTGTTTACGGTGAAAGGCTGCGAATAAGTGAAGGATTCTGACAGTGATATTTTCTGCAGGTCAAAAGCATGAGCATTCCGGACATGCCAGAGGCCACGGCCCCCCACCCTCTGATGCGGGGGGTCAATGCACTGACTGGGCGAGGGGGCACCCCACCGGCGGTGCCAGTCCGGGCCTGCCCAGGTTCATCACTGGTAAGGATGCTTCATCACCTGCCAAAAACGCATTTGAAAAACCCCGTCCAAAGCATTGAATAGCTGCCATGTATCTCTGTTGTATCGATGGATGGATGGATGGACGTATGTAACTCTTTTTTTTGGAAACCCTCCCTCCCCCTCCAGCCTCGACCTTTGCTATGGCCCGAGCAGCGGAGGTGAGCGCCATGATGAAGGCTGTAACCAAGACAACGGGCAGCTGCCACGCGTTCGGAGGGCTGCCCAAACACATGCGGAGGAGAGCCATGAGTCACAACACGAAGAGACTGCCCCGCCGGCTCCGGGAGGGGGCACAGAAGATGGTATGCCGCGCCCTCGTAGCTTCGGTGTCCTGTGGCTGAATTGGCCCCCGCCCCCCACTGCCTGTCAGCTGCCTCTTCTGTGGGCGCGTCCTCTGTACATTTAAGGTTCTTTCATTTGTAGCCAATAATGTAACAAAATGCCAATAACATAATAAATTTTCCTGTTCGTCATGTAATGAAAGTAGATAATGTAATAACCGGCTAATAACATTATAACTTACTGCATTGTCGGCAACAAGTTATACTATTGGTTCAGAAATTGAATTACATTATTGACCAGTTATTATATTATCGACGTATTACATTGATAATGGAAAAGTTATGTTATTAGCAGTTGTTGCATTGTTGCCTCCTGTATCATTTCTTTAAGGTATAAGACAGAGATGTAATGGCCTTCCCCAATGTCAGGGTGTTTCTGCAAGGTCACTTACAAAGTTACACACAGACAACCACTATAAACATGTTTAAGGTGTCAGAATAAGAAGTTAGACTTGAAGAATGTAACTAATATGCCTTGTTCTCGATATTCTCTGACCGTCCATGCAGTTCAGGTGAATTCCCAACTCGAAATAGTCTTTCTTGTGTGAGTGTGTTCTTGTCGCTCCATGAGGGCCTCGTGCGTTCATGCCGCTCCATGAAGCTCCACCGTGAGACTCCAGGACTGCGTGTCCCTTTCCTCCGTCCCGCTTCCCCAGATGGAGAAGAGCAGGCAGGCGGCCCACAAGGAGAAGAAGGACCTGTCGAAGAGGAAGAGTCGCAAGGCCCGCCGGCGCCATGGCAACCTGCTGCTGGAGTTCAACCGGCGGCAGAGGAAGAACGTGTGGCTGGAGACGCACATCTGGCACGCCAAGCGCTTCCACATGGTAAAGCAGTGGGGTTACTGCCTCGGCGACCGGCCCACCTACAAGTGCTACCGCGCCTGCTACAGGGCCATGAGCCAACACTGCTTCCTGCAGGTCAGCCCGCGTCTCTCTCCCGCTCCCTCATCTCGTCTCGTGACTGTGGTGGTATGGAAAACCCTGATGATGAATATGAGTATTCATACTGTGGGGGAGATTCATATGGTAATAAAGCAAATTAAACATTTGTGAAAGTGGGGCTTTTTCGTCTCGTTGGTCACCCCGAACAGGACCTGTCGTACTACTGCTGCTTGGAGCTGCAGGGACCTGAGGAAGCGCTGCTGGCGGCTCTGTCCAGGCTGACGAGCAAGGACACCGGTGAGAGCCTTATTCCTTCACCCCTCCCACTCCCATACTGTTGCTCATGGGAGTTTTATTTACTTTAAGATGTCCTGAGGGTAGAATGAAAAAATGATTGGTTCAGAGAGATAACCAATCAGATTGTAGAGGAGGTGGGGTCCAAGCAACTAGAGGGGATGGGACCAAGACGTCTGATTGGTTGGGCCCACCTCCTCTAGTTGTTTGGACCCACCTCCTGTATAATCTGATTGCTTATCATTTTTCATTCTGTGCAAGTAAAACTCCCAGGAGCTTCACCCTCTACCTTCTAATACAAGACATATAGGGTTAGAAGAGATATAGAAACCTACAGTATTATTGGGAAGGGAAGCTAGCTACATTCTCCACTAATTTATTTGCTTTGAAGACTCTAGTGTAATTCTGAGTATTTATTACTTGGAAGATGCACTTCCCGTAAGACAGACTCTGTAAGCTGACAAGGCCGTCCTGTCCCACCAATCAGGACCCACGTTTGCCGCAGCACATTTCCTGTCTGGGAGGAGACAGGGCAGCGCGGTGCTGTATAGAGCAGACAGGTACCCTGTAGCCCCCCTGGGC
The DNA here is from genome assembly GCA_019775895.2 of Stomatorhinus ivindoensis. Lineage (NCBI taxonomy): Eukaryota > Metazoa > Chordata > Actinopteri > Osteoglossiformes > Mormyridae > Stomatorhinus > Stomatorhinus ivindoensis. The sequence goes on from JABFEB020000132.1 coordinate 10,236,524, forward strand.
CCGGTGCTCTTCCTGTGGAGGCCGACGTCGGGGACCTCCGGCCGCAGGCAGCTGTGGATCTGGAGTCACCCCACCCTGAAGCAGGTCAGTGTGGGGCCACTGGAATGTAAGCGGCCTTGAGTTTCTAGGGCTAAAGCCTGTAGGCTGGGTGCAAGACGAGGGCGCAGAGCTGTAAGCTGAGCGCGGCTGCTGTAGTCCAGGAAGGGGATCCTGCTGTTGTACCCTTTGGGGTGCAGTAGCTGGCATTTGAGTTGAGATGCTTCTTGCTGCGAGATGAACGGGATCCGTGTCAGCTCTGTGGTTAGTTCTCTCCTGTTCTGTTCCCTTCTGCTCTCGTCACCCCTCAGGACCTCCTCCCAGAGCTGCAGGCGGTCTGCCAGTGTTCCCAGCCCTTGGCCCCTCCCGTTCCAGTTCCAGTCGCACCTCCGGCTCCAGATCCAGACCCGGCCCACACCCCAGCGGTGCCAGATGGGAAGCAGCCGCTGGGAAAGGCGAGAAAGAGGGTGGGGGGCGGGCGCGAGGCCGCCGTTCCCGCGAAGAAGATCCTGGGAGATGGAACCCGCTCCGGGTCTGCTGCCACGTCCTGGAGATGTGACTCGACGGGCGTCGTTCTGAGGTCAGCACCGGCTGCTTCGTGTGTGCCCACGGGTAGATGGACGCTAACAGGCATGTGTGTCTGTGACAAAGCCAGGCCCCAAGTCCTGTTGCAGGAAGCTGGCGATGTCGTTCTCTGAAGGCTGGTTGCCGATCCTGCCTCGGCCCAGCGGGCTCAGTCACGCGGCCCACAGCCCGTCTGAAATGTTCCCTCACAGTGACCTGACCATGGAGCTCGTGCGGTACCGGCTGATTGGTCCTCTCTCTCACATGATCCTGACAGACACCCTGACGCCCGCTTCAGCAGGTCAAGTAAGTTGCAGGTGGGGGGGGGGAAGATTGCAGTCTTAAAAGAAAAATCTTTGGTTTATTTACTGAATTATCTTTGCCTTTAAAAGGCCTCAGATGGAACAGAGGCGTCCTTTTGGTGGCCAGAACACTGCAGAGAGGAGAGTCACATGTCTGTCCACCAGCGACAGACGGAAGCATTCCAGCTGCTCCGAGGTCTGTGCCAGCTGTAAATCCTCGTTCATTTGCATGAAGGTGTTTTCGTTTTATGTTAAGATGAACCACTTCTTGCTTTGTTTTTAATTCCCCTTCTAAAGCATTTGAACACCTGTCAGCACCCACAATGCCATTTGCTCTCACAGGGGTGCCATCCACAGCTGACATCCCGGCCGGCTCTGTGCTCGGACTCACCGTCGATGACCCCAGGCTGACCTTGCCCAGTCGGAGATGCAGAGCGGTCCCGGATGGCTGCTCGCCGCTGCCAGGTAACCATGGAAACGGTGACAGTCATTCCGAGTTGGTGTGGACCCAGTGGCACGTTGTGTGATGCGCAGCTCTGCTCTGGACTCGTGCTCCTGAGGAGCCTCTGCCATGCCATGCAGATGTCCCGGGTTCGAATCCCGGCGAGACCCGCTGTCTGTGCCCATAACGTGCCTCACCCTTCCTAACCCCCCCCCCATCGGTCATGCAGGAGTGTTCCTTGTTGTGTCCCTCTTGCAGGTGATGCTGAGGGTGGAGACCAGGAGGACAAGCAGAAGGCTGTGATGCTGCAAGGCCTCCCTGAGCAGTGCAGCCGGAGTTCCCTGTGGGACCACTCCATACGGGACAACGTCACTGATAACAAGCTATCAGAGCAGGTGCTGCCCCCTACTGTCAGCCTCCAGTCACTGCGGGAAAGGCTGAAGAAGCCCGCGATGCAAATAATGCTTAAAGCAGTGAGGAAGTTGATTGCAGGATCTAAAATTGCAAGTGGAAAACATGCAGCCTCATGGAGAAGCAGCAGTTGCAGAAAAACATGTATTTTTTGCATTTGTTTCAGATTTTCATTGCTCTGAGTTAATGCATTTTGTGCATCTGCCTGTCTCAGGAGCTGAACCAGATGAAGAGTGAGCTGCTGGTCCCGGGTTCGAGGCTGCAGGCCACACCCCGACACGGCCGCATCCCTGTGCTGCTGGTGCAGCAGCCTGGGAAGCAGACGGGCACTGAGATGGGGTCGTGGGGTTCGGGTTGGGATCTACTACTGCCCAAGGGCTGGGGAATGGCCTTCTGGGTGCCCCTGGTATGCCTCTGGGGGCTGGGGGCGGATTGACACGAAGCGGAGGATCTGCCGCGTGGTGCGTCTGTCACACGGGCCTCTCTGCCTGCAGGTGTACCGCGGGGTCCGTGTCGGTGGCCAGCAGGAGGCGCTCAAACACTCCCAGAATAAGGGGGCCCCTCACTTCCCACATGACTTCCCAGACTGCCCAGCGGGAGCTCGGTTCCAGTCCGAGCAGGAGGCCCAGTTCTGCGAGACGTATAAGAGGTGCGTCGGGGTCACGACCCCGGGACTCTGCAGGTTACAGCCACCAAATATAACCGCAGACATCCGTCTGTAATGGATGGTTAGTCTGTATTGTGCTGTCCTGGCCTGCTTTATTTCTAAAGGATGAATTTAATTTGTGTGTGTGTCAGAGAGCGAGAAATATACTATATATGTACTAAATATGTAAATGAAATCTAAAAATGCCAAAGTATTGTATTATGTTTGGTTACTCATGGGTAAGGTTAGGGCTGGGTAGGGGTTAAGGTCGTCATGTTGGGGTTTTCCCCATAGAAATGAATGGTCCCCACTACAATATGAATAGGTGTGTGTGTGTGTGAGAGTGCGAGAGATATACTGTCCCCAGTCCTTTGCTCTGTACTCTATCCTGCCTACGTTCTGCCTGTCATACTGTGTTGTGGGATGGATGGATGGACAATCAGTTCATACTTTAAAATAATTCTGATGAGCTGGTTGCCTCTTTGATCTCCTGCTTTTTCTGTGCTTTACAACCAGCTCTGGACTTAGACAAACAATATGAGATGCATGCATAGTTCACCAAAGCACTAATGCAAAAAGGTGACATACCACCCATAGGGGTTAGATGGTGGTGCAGGAGGTAGCAGTATCGTTCGGCAACTGTAGGGTTGCAGGTTCGAGCCCTGTGTTCCTTCTGACCCCATCAAAGTGTCCTTGAGCAAGACACTGAACCCCCAATTGCTCCCGGTATGCAGGTTGGTGCC
>JABFEB020000132.1:10247759-10266878 GCA_019775895.2 Stomatorhinus ivindoensis
GCCCCCCCCCCCCCGACCCCCCCAAGCAAACCTACCTGCGAGTATAGCGCTGGCCGTGAAGAATACGAAGTTAATAGGCACTACTTCAGTTGCATTGAACAGTTTCATGGACTGATTCAGGAATCTACGGGGGGGCAAAACAAACAGATCACCAGCGGTAAGGCTCTGGGTTTGAGCACCGCATACAGGCGACATGACGCAAATGCAGGTCTGGCAATGCAGTAATACAAACCTAACTAGACTGTCAGCTTACTAATTGCACATTATCTGAAACCATCTAGCAAATGACAAGCGCGTATAATGGCTGCATGATATAATGGCTCGGTTAACCATTCACAGCGATGTAATTATTCTTGCTTTTGTAGATTTTAATTACGGTGACAAGGTGCGGGGAAAAACCTCAACGTCAGCTGCCAGTGTAGGAGAAGAACTACAGGAATGAAGCCTTTCAGTTTGTCTAATAATCAGGGTTTCCCAATCCGGTCCTCAGGGATTTGATCCAGGGAGCAAAAATGTGGACTGGCCGTGCGTCCATGAGGACCGGACTGAGAAACACTGCTCCAATTCACTTCTGAAGGGTACACAATATGAAGCAATATGAAGGGCCGGGGGGAGCTGGCGGTGGGACTCACTTGATCTGGAATCCACACGAGGCCACCATCACCGCGATCATAACGTAGAAGATGGGGAATGTGAGCTGCATGTTCCCCTCCACTGACTCGGTGATCATCCCAGACACGGCTTTCACTGAGATGACGGTCAGGGAGGCTGCCACGGGGTCGGGGGGATGACAGTCACTCTAACGGTAATGGCCATTCACCACGAGAGGCGGGACTGAAATGCACATCTGACTGCCTGTCACTTTTGGGTGCGTAATTTCAAGTAAAGATTATATACATTTTCCCTCGACTTTCCACTTTCCAGCCATGGGGGGGCTGAAGCCTACCACAGACAGTATACATATACCCTGGATGGGAATATATGATTTAAACATATTTAAATGCAGCCTAATGCAGACTGCGGCTATGCTAACTGTACAATGCCTCTCCTGACCTGGCATTAAGTGCTTCCTACGGGGGTGGGGTGGGGGGTTGGTGCACAGATACCTGCCCGCTGGCTGCCTTACCCAGGAGAGCCACCAGGAGAAGCAGCACCACCACATGCTTGATGTTCCTCCTCTTGTACAGGTACAGCAGCACGCAAAACAGCAGGATCTCCAGGCCCTGGCAGCAGAAGTCAGGCAGAGTTACAGCTGACCAGTGACCCACCCCCTCCCAAGCGCCGCGTGCGGAGCTCATCTCTCCGGCTTTATTAGGGCTCGTTTACACATCTGCTGCACGTATAGCTGGAGGTGCGAAAGCAATCAGGAAGGATCACTCCGCGTGTTTAGCAAGCGAGACTGTACACTAGCAGCGCCCTTTAATTAAGACAAACTGCGCTGGCTTTTTGGAGTTAGGGGAGTATATAAGAAAAAAAATAAACAAATATATACAAAGGTACATTTTTTCATGTTTATGGAAACAACCCTGCTGTGAACACAGATCTAATCAAGCACAAAACACACGACACAGAATTCGAAGACCGTCTCCCCGCCGGGGCATCGCAGAGAACAGTCTGTATCGGACACAGTGGGCTTGGCGCACCCTCCTCCGCCAAGACACCCCAAATCAATTTCTTTCTGAGAAGATTAATAATCTTTTTCATTTTCTTTCTCTGTTTCTTGGGTGATGATGCTGTTCAGAAATAAAGGCCCCCGCAGCGGTGCAGGACGGAGAGGGTGTCCGTTCTCATCAACCTTTCAGAAAATAAAATAACAGATTCAGAAATGAAAAGAATGCACTCAGGTGTGGACAAAGGCTGCCTCATGTCTCGGCAGTGATTTCAGTGAGCATTTATGGCATTTAAAAGAAACCTGATACATTCACCAGTAGGGGGTGCTGTTCAGCCATCCTGGCCCAACCCTTCAGGAAGCAGGACAGACGAGAGCAGAGCAGAGAGAGGGCACAGACTGCAGGACTGAATGACCTCTCAGACTGCCGCATAACAGGCTGCTCAAAGCTAATGTCTGACAACTTGATGCCCCCAGTACTAACCTTGAACAGATGTCTCAGGCTGTGCAGGGTGACTCAACCCATCTGATGTACTGGGCATCAGTAACTAATGAAAGATACCATGCAGGGATCCAAAACCACCTCTATACTTTAACCTAAGAGATTCTAAGTTAAGCTACACCCTCTGGGCTACTTAGACAAGAGGCTATATTGAACAGTGCTGCTACAGAACTGCCAGAAGGAGATGGCTCACGCCAATCAGCCATAACATTAAAACCACAGCCCATCTGGTCCGATCCCACAGGAGAGATACGGAAGCACAAATCGCTGGCTTTTTCATGCGTGTCAGTTTCAGAACCCAGAATAGCCTGGATGGAAAGGCGTCAGAACAGACAGTCCGTCGCAGTATGCTGCGTATGAGGCTGCGTAGCCACAGACCGGTCAGAGTGTCCGCGCTGACCACCATCTACTGCGAGAAGCACCTACAATAGGCATGTGATGTCAGAACTGGACCATGGAGCGATGGAAGAAGGTGGCCTGGTGTGATGAGATGTGTGTTCTGTTGCACCATGTGGACGGCCCGGTGCACAAGCGTCGTGAGAAAAGATGGCACTGGGATGGGAAGGTGAGCCGGTGGAGGCAGCGAGATGCTCTGGGCAACGTTCTGCTAGGAATCCTTGGGTCCTGGGATTCATGTGGATGTTACTTTGACACGTTCCACCTAGCTAAACATTGTTGCAGACCAGGTTCACTCCTTCATGACAGCAGTATCCCCTGATGGCAGTGACCTCTTTCAGCAGGATAATGCACCCTGCCACACTGAAAAATTCTTCAGGAATGGTTTGAGGATCATGAAAGAGAGTTCAAGGCGTTGACTAAATACCCCAGATCTTAATCCAATTGAGCATCTGTGAGACGTGCTGGACAAACGAATCCGATCCAGGGAAGCCCCACCTCACGACTTACAGGACTTACAGGATCTGCTGCTAGCATCTTGGTGCCAGATACCATAGGACACCTTCAAAGACCTTGAGGAGTCCATGTCTTGATAAGTCAGAGCTGTTTTAGCAGCACAAAAAGGACCAACACAACATGAGGCAGGTTGTTTCAGTGTCAGGGCTGATCAGTGTATGCGTGATTGGACTGGACCAGAATGGAACCATCACCGTGGTACTGCTAATCCCCCCCTCCCAGGGCGAGCCCCCACCAGGTAGACGAGGAACTGCCAGCTGACGGCGTACATCTGGATCAGATGTGCGGTGATGTGCTGGACTGTGTGGGAGGCAAAGGTCACCAGCAGGTACGTCCCAGTGACGGCCAGGGCTCCCCCTGTGGACAGTAAGGGGAAATTAAAGTGACATCAGAACATAGGGTTGTTTTTGAACAACCCACAATTTTACAGAATCTCCTCTGAGACCAGCAAAGACCCTATAATCTCCCTTATCACAAAGTTTAGATCTGCTGCCATTGTCTGCTGATGGTGCCAGAACAGAGAGCTCACCCAGGATATCAGAGGCGCGCAGCGTCTCCTTCAGGAACACCACAGAGATCACCGCACTGGCTGCAGGAAGGCACACAGGTGCGGGTCAGACCACGCCATGGAAAATCTCTCCGGTGACGTGCATGATGACGGGTGTGGCGCCCAGACACAGGCGCATCAGCAGGAAGACAAACCTGCATGTCAGTCTCAGAACCCAGATCAGGGAGCAATGGGATCAGTGAGTGAGGTTTTCAGCAACGCGGGACTCTGGTGCAGAGCGGGAACTCAGAACACTCAGATCTGGAGAAATCACACCAACAGATCCCAACTCCACAAATTCAGGCAATTCTGACGACCACAACAAGCAGGATTTTACCCAGTAACACAAGAAAAAGAAATTCCTGAACAATGTCGTAGCATTTCATGCTACAGCGTGATGCACCACATCAGACTCCTAAGCGTGTCATGGGACAAAATCACATGTGGGTTTAATTTTGCCCAGGTAACCACTTCCGTCTTACTGAAAGACACCGTGTATGTGGGGAGAGAGAGCAGCAGAGCTGGGAGGTGCTGGGAGGTCTGGGGAGTCTTATGTACCATCACATAAACCTAATGGGCCACAGCTAACACTGGGTGTGGCTCAGCCAGTTAGGACTCTGCGCCTGTAAATCGGAAGGTTGCCGGTTCAAACCCCAGGACCGGTAGAATACTGTGGTTGAGCCCTTGGGCCATTAAGCTGAGGGATGCTGCACACTGGAAGACCCATGAACTGGGAAGGTATATAGTGGTATCCAAAGCCAAGCTTGCATATATAGCATAATATGAGTTGGAGCCCAAACACTAGTGCCTCAAGCAGTAATGAAACACATCTGAAGGAGGAGATTTAATCGTGGGGAGCTGTGATGAAACCGCAATGCAACATGTGAGGAGACAGGCTCCAGCCAAGCGAGAATTGTAGGTCACAGAATGTCTGCAGCACACGGGCCCCGACGGCCAGGAACGCACCTCGGGGTATTACAGAGCTGAAAAACAGGGGGCTTCTAAAGGCCAGGCGGGTCACACAGAAACGTGTTACGCCATCAGTGCAGTCATAATGCAAACAGCTGCATGGGAAAAGGCGACGCTCCCTCAGCAAGTTCATTTTGCATAAAAACTCCTCTCTCCCTTCAGGGCTCGCAAAGCCGGCATGTAACCATAGCAACTCCGTGGCAAGTCTATTGGCAAAAAAAAACAAAAAAAAAACACGCACACATACACACATAAGCAGCACCATTGGGAAGGAGGTAACGTCTAATGTCTAACCCTCAGATGCAGAATTTGATCACTACGGCCGCGTCCCAGCAGAGGCTAATAAACTTGCTAAGGTCAAGCCTGTTTATATGACTTTTAGTTCCAAAGATTTAATTTCACATCTGTATTTCAACAACCAATCAGGCATTAAAATTCATTAGATCTGTGACTGGGATGCATAAAGATGGCGAGTTATCAAAGGAAAGTGCTGGTCAGCTCACATCACCTGTCACCCACGCGTGGGCAGACGGCACAGAAAACCGGGCCGGACCCATATTACATACTAGGTTTCTCCAGCACGTCCTTATTTCATGAAATCCGTCAACACTGACAGCTGATCTGGTGGAAGGAAGCACCTGACTCTCATTCCTCCGGTTGGCAAGATGAAATTCCGACTTAAACTATCGGTTGATTAATAGTTTTTATATGATCAGTATGTACAGGATTGTATTTCAGTACAGATTTTGGTGCCTCAGTCTCTGATGAGCTGTCAGTTGAAATATTTGCCCTTTGGTGCTCCGGCAACAGAAGCATCCCTGCACATCACACGTGCCTTCGCTACTTAACGTTACACTTGCTCTGATGTCAGCAGACGCCTACCATTGGCTAGCAGCTACTGTAAACACCTAAAGTTTAAATGGTCTAAAGTGTGGCTGCATCTCACTCATAAAGATCCCAACACCTGTATGTGCAACGAATGTTTACAAACAATTGGCATGTGACAGAAACAAAAAAAAAGACGTTTCTTCATGTTTTTGACCTTCGTTTTGTGCTTTATTTGTTTAAAGGACCAGTTTAGGCAGCACTGAGGCATCGGTACACTTTTAAAACACCAGTATCGGGGAAAAACACGAACAATACCCAACCCTAGTTGTGTCAGTATGAAAAACGAGATATTCCTTAAGCCTTCTGCAAAGGTCCCACTGCGGGTTCAACCACGTCAACAAGAAACGGGGTTCCAGACCGTACAGGCAGGGCCACCAATGGGAAGCGCTAACAAAACTCAGCAGAGTTCCTCAGGCAAGCAGGCAAACAAAGGAGACACTAAATCAAAACATCACACTTTAGCCTTTATGCCTTCTGCATTTTTCTGGCACTAATTGGGTCTGTGCAAGGTGCCAGTTTGGAGGGGAGGGGTTGTCTCTGTTTACAAATAGGCCCCTCTGTGGGATGGTCTTCAACACCGGTGAAGTCCTCATATCACTGCCAACCTTTAACCATCCTGCTGTTAGCTTTGAGCCTGCAAGCTCTGGGACTGACCTTAGGCAAAAGAGGTTAAATCGATGTGCTGTGGCACAGATAGGCAACACTCTTCGTGATGAAAGGAACAGACTATTACAACTAAGTTAACGAAACTAGCAAAGTAGACACAATTGGCCAAGTGTGAAGTGAGTCTTCCGCACCTCTGAGAGGGAAACGTGGATCAGTTCCTTCAGCAGCTAAAAGGACCTTGCATAACACATATCACTTCAGACATGGCAGAGTAAACAGAAGCCAAGAAACCGGCCCTGTTAAATATTTAACCTGCACATGGAGTGTTTGTGTGAGACAGGTCCTGTGGCAGCTCTGCTGCTGTTCCTCCACTCCCTGACTGGGCCCTAAACAAACAGCAGGCAGGGTGGAGGAGCAGGGCGTGGCCAACGGAGGGCGGGGCCTTACCGATGACGGACACGCAGCCCAGCGGGGCGATGAGGGAGGCCGGTGCGAAGCCGTAGGCGGCGAAGTTGCCCAGTTCACCAATGCCCATGAGGGCGATGCCACACCACCAGAGGGCGCTGGTGTAGTAGGGCTTAGAGCCACTCTGGGACTGCCGCATGTGTGTGTATTTCTAAGGGAGGAGCAATATAGCATAAATAAATGCCCCCCCCCACATGTCACCCAAAACCCACAGATGTAAGCAAATCCATCCCACCAGTCATAAACTCTAAATAGTCAAACACAATTCCTGAATAAACTGGTATTTATTAAACGTTTAGGTGTCACTTGGTTGTCTTACCTGAATGTTTAATGAGATGCTGATTAGAAAGTTCCCACATATTGCGATGATGATTCCAATGAGGTACGTCTGCAACACAAAAGAATGCTGCGGGTGATTGTGCTCACTCTTCACTGGTGTCACTAAACCTTCCAGGGCTCCCGATACACCATCGGTGGCACAGCCAGTGACAAACAGCTCAACTTTGCTACCCGACCAACTGGGAACATCAGGCAGGGTGATGAGTCATGCAGGAAGCCTTACAGGGGGTGTGCTGTTGTACCCTAGAGTGAGATACTTACCCTGAATTACTCCAGTAAAAATATCCTGCTGTATAAAAGGGAAAAAGCTAAGAAACTTTCAGATGCAGCTTGACATCGTTGAAGGCTTCACTTCATAAGCCAGTTCGGCTTTCAGTCACGGGAAGCAGTGACTGGATGCAGGGATTATGGAATGACATTAAAATGTGTGTCACGTACATCATACAGAAGGTATCTACACAGAAGGGAACATCATTTTATAATCTCCTTCCCAGAAATCTTAGACAACTGACAATCTGACCACCCCATTTTACTATTTATCCATAGTAATAATTCGTATATCTTTGGCCCTCTCATGCAACTAACAAGAATCATGGAAACAGCAAATGGCATCCTATCGCAAAATCCTACAACTTTCCATCTATCCCTAGAAATAAACATAGTAAAACCTAAAGTAAGATATATAACAACTAAACAGATTAACATTTTAAAAATAAAAACGAATAAAACCAACCATTCTTCAAATCCACAAGCCATTTCTGCCATCATTCTGACCACAGAGGGTAGAAGAGGTATTTATCTTCGGTCTGAGTTCCCGTTTCTATTCCCCTGGCCAATGAACGACCGAGGTTCACGTCACTGAGCAGAAACTCTGGTCTGGCAGCATATTGCCTATAAAGGAACGAATGACTCTCCATACCCCACTGCCAACTGTTATATATATAATGCAATTTCAGTTAACAGAGCCAGAGAGCCCATTTTATGTTTTTCTTTTTTGGTTGTGTAGCTTTATTTAAGTTGATGATATTTGCTATCATTTGATATTCTAATTCCAAAGTCTGAATATCCTTAAGAATTAAAAGCTCGTTGCTCTCCGAAACTGTGTTCTTATATCATTATGGTAACATTATTGTATCAGTGGCATAAAATGATCTTAAAATAATATCGTTTATCACAACTATTTCTGGGACGATATATCATCCAAGAGAACTTTATTGTGATAGGCCTATTAATGCTTGCATAAGTTAATGTACAACTGGCTCATGTCGCATGCAAAAACTGACAAATATGGTCGTGACAATGAGACACAGAAAAACCCAGTTATTCTTCCCACGCTGCCAAGGTTTACATACATCTGCTTTAAAAGTTTCGCAAATATAAAAATAAATGTGAAGACAAACACTGTACCACAGCAAATGATGAATTGACGATAGACCTGGAGAGAGAGTACATGCTCTACGAGAAAACCCACCATCTCTGACATTACTGCTATGAACCTGGATATCGGGTTTAACGACAGAAGCTGCGGCGCACGTGCAACGTTTCTCAGGATGAGCGTGTGGAGAGCCAATGTCTTTTCACAGAGATGGGGTTCGGGGTTTAATGGAGCAAAACCAAGTTGGAGCAGTTAACACCTAAAGAAATTCAACACTGAAGCTGTATTCGGTCATTGTGCTGAAGAAACATGACTATGGGGGAAGAGGATCAAGGTTCGAATCACAGGAAAGACGCCGCAGTCATACGTCTCCAGAAGCGGCCTCATCATCTGACTACTTCTGCTCAACACCAAACTGTAAAAACACGGTGATGTCATTGGTTGCGTGGTCAGGACTGGCCTGGAGCCTTTCCCAGGCAACAATCGGGCAAAGGCAGGCAAATGGTCAGGACAGGGTGGCAGTCCACCACATGGCCTGCAAAGCAACAGTATACAGGCAAGGCATTTCACAGGCGTAGACAGGCCGACTACAGTCATATCAAGATAGCAACAAAGCTGGGGCAGGGGCAGGAGGCGGAGGAGAAGAAGAAGGAGAAGAAGCACACAGCTCCTGTCAGTTTGGGGAAAGGGGCTGAGTAAGCAGGGCCTCAGGAAACCGACGACACGCCACAGCCCAGCACAGAGTGTCAGCACACAGTGTCAGCATTGAGTGTCAGCACACAGTGTCAGCACACAGTGTCAGCACACAGTGTCAGCACACAGTGTCAGCACAGAGTCAGCATTGAGAGTCAGCACCGAGAGTCAGCACAGAGAGTCAGCACAGATTCAGAACAGTGTCAGCACAGAGTGTCAGCACAGAGAGTCAGCACAGAGAGTCAGCACAGAGTCAGAACAATGTCAGCACAGAGAGTCATACAGAGTCAGAACAGAGTGTCAGCACAAAGAGTCAGCACAGAGTGTCAGCACAAAGAGTCAGCACAGAGTGTCAACACAGAGTGTCAGCACAGTGGCCAGAATGCACCCCGCAGGGAGGAAAGGACCCGTCAGCCACTCCACACCAAGATGACCAACACAATTCAAACTTTAATAAACTATCATAGATAATTCTGGAAAATAGGAATATCTGAAAACAGTTCAAGTGGTTTTTCTAGCCAACTAACCATGTTTAAAAAATTATAATAATTATCAGCATCAGTAACTAACATTTTCATCACTTTCTCATTGTTTGTAAAAAATACATATTTTTCTTTCAGTCATAGAAACCATCCTGGAAACATTCAGATAAGCCAATCATAGAATTACACAATTTCCACAGAAGAGGGGAAGCAGGAGCCTTCTGCAGCAAGCAGGCCCAGATTAATTAAAGTGTCACTGCAGAATATTTGAAGGACGCAGCTGAGGGAATTCCCGTTTTGGAATTTCCTGCTGAATTCTAAAGGACCATTTTAATTTGGACTTAACCTCAGCCAAGGCTGCAAACCCCATACAACGCCACGCTGCCAGAATTTATATAAAATATATATTTCTCCGGGAAAAAAAAATCTATTAAAACCTGACATGAAACTATAAGAGCCGTGGGTTCGGAAAATGGAAATTTGGGTGCGACTGACTGCGTCTGAAATGGACTTGGAGTTCCCATATTGCAGAAACAGCCGCTTTCAGGGCTGCAAACCTACCTGCTGCTAATTTTGACACGGGCATAACCTCAATTGATTTGGACCGTAAGTCACCCACTGCTGGAAAAGACATTAAAAAGGTGTGTGTGGGAGGGGTGGGTCACCAAATCAAACAAAACAAAACTGAAAGAGAATGTGAGAAAACAGCGGCCAATGACCTTGGCATGTCAAGCGCTGTTGGCTCCTGATGGTCTGCACGACCGATGCTCCTCTTACTACACCACAGTCCAGAGGAGGGTCACTCCAGCCACCTTCCCAGCTGCAGATGAGATCTGGCAGCACCTAACAGACAGCATCTGGAAGGTCTCCCATTACCTCCAGCTATAGGAAGAGCACCAGACATCCGTACTCACCGTACTTTAAGATCCACATGCTTGTTTTTCTTAAATACCCATGACTGAATTTATATGGCTCTTAACCATAACTAACCCAACCATCATACTCGAGAGCTTTCTTGGAGCGGTTTTTGTAACTGAACTGTTATCAACCCCCCACAAAAAATGCCCTTTAATTTGCCCTTCATGCAACAACACAATTCTAAATGTCTAGATTCCATAATAAATTAATTGTGCACCAGGTAAAGTTACATTTGGAAGGCAGAATGAACTAAATCCAGGTGTAACAATTTACGTATTATTTGCAAAGTTGAAATCATGCGTTTTTCCCTCATAATCAAATAAAATCTCATTAATACTCTGCTGGAACCCAAGAATACAGTTTGATATCCATGTTCAGCTATAGTCACAATGGCTCAGACAGCACTAAACAATCACAGAATTAAACACCCGTGATTATACAGGCTCTCGCCCATGCATGTATGTCTGTACTGGTACTTTGTAACTGACGTCACAATGGACCCAGCTCAGTTCAATCATTGTATGGCAACAAACAAAGGGTTTCACGTCCTGACACAAGTGTGACAAGCGAACCCATTCCTTACATTCTGAATGAGCAGAAGAGAGAGAGCTTCCCTTTTTCAATCCATTATTCCTTCCAGATTGCGTGAGACAGGAAATTTGACCGAACTGTCACATGACCCACCTTCTAATTAACAAGTAATGACAAAATGCAGGTCAGGTAAATAACTGGAATAATTTAGGCTGTTTTCACATACAGTTCATTTGAAAAGAATCAAACTCAGTCCACTTTAAGTGGCCCAAGAAGGAGAACATAGTTCCCTCTGGATTCACATTGCGCATCACTTTCCAAAAGCACTGGATTCACTTTCTGCTCCATTTCACATTACAATTGGTCCTTATGGATACTGAACTAATGAAAGTGATTTTTCCTCAAGTTAGCTACACCGATGTCAGCAACATGTCCTTTCTTGTTATTTTTTAAATATATAAACGCAAAGAGCACTTAAAAAAAAACAGACATTATTATGCAACACAAAACAGAGACAGAGAACATACACTCCAGCAATACCAAATAACATCCGCCTGACTTTACTTTAACTATTGAAGACTATTATAAATGATTTGACAGTGATGACGTCAGTACCGTATGGGATCCCGTCGTGGTCGAAGAGCAGAGAGAAAAGTTAAGCAAGGTGGGTGCACTTCCTGGTCACATATTGTCGGCAAACAAACCTAGTAAGAGGTGGTCTGAGTTTGGTCTGTTTTTGGGTAGGGGGGTGGGTCTGTGCTTATTTGTAGTGTTCACACCATGGACTGTATTGAGGCAGAAACACACAGTCTACTTAAACTGGCTGAAACAAACCAGGTGCGAAAACACCCGAAAAAATCACGAGTCCCAAAATTTGACCAGACTGATGCTTTACATTGGTTAGGGGGGGTAGGCAACCCTGATCCACAAGTGCCATTATCCAGAAAGTAACTCATCAGGTAGGATAGAAAACCTGCTGCATACCAGCACCTCAGCATCCAGGGGTAGAAAGTTCAGGTTCAGAAAGTACAGATCCAGAGTAAGATTTTGTTCCAACACACCTTATAAACATAAAGGCACATGCACAGAGTACTGAACCAGGTGGCTGAACCAAAATCAAGATTTTTACTTTCTGAACCAGAACTTTCCAACTTCTGCCGGGATCAGCATGGCCTGCCCCTGGGTGAGACCCTTGGCTGATATGTCACTGAGGGGAAGGACACCGCATGAACCAGCAGCTTCCGGCCGCTCCTTACATTAACACTCTTCTACATGCTCGGCGCGCCTGGTATGTGGACGGGACACCGCATGTGGTTAATTTGACTTCTCACTCATTACTCTTTCCTGCTGAGTTCCCAGCATTGGAAACCAGCAGAGTATTGATACGGCGTCTCCGCACTTTATGAGATGAAAAACCCGGAAGCACCAGGCTGAAGGCAACGGTATCACTGAAGCCAGCTACCATTGTAAAGAGGACTGGACTGGAGAATAAGTAAAAGCTACAATAAAATAAAGATAAAATTCCAAGTAAACAGACTTTTAGTGTGGCCATTGATTACGTTGGTTAGGTTTAATCAAAAGCTTTCGGGAAAACATTTCACATATTATTATTAACTCAAATGGGTATCAGAGTCAACTTTATTCATCATGTACAGTCCGAAAACAAGGAGTTTGTTTTGGTGCGATCAACCACATTAAAGGAAATCACAAAATAACATATATGTTAATGTATTATCAACACTGAAGGAGAAGCAACCAGCAATATAGAGTACATGCAAGTAAAGTCAAACAAGATATTTGGAACAAACTATTGGGGCAGTCTGAAAATGAAATATGTATTAATATATTAAGCATATAATAAAATAGAGTCAAGTAATAAGATGGCTTTTGGCAGACTGGAGGTGAAATTACAAGGACAGAGATTCAATTCAAAATCCCCCCAGTGACCTCAAAGGATTGCTACTGGTAATATTTGAGGACGCATGATATTTCAAAGATCTTTATATCTGAAAGGTTTTCAAGCACCACGAATGAAACGGTTCAGCATAGGTACCGAGGTCTTTCCATTGTACGTGGTCTTTCAGGGCTCCACAAGACTTGGGGAATAAGACTGAAAGCCAGTGGGAAGAAGTGAGCCTCCTGTCTGCAGACGGATGGGGGACAGGGTGTCCTTTTGTACCGAGTGACAATGGTAATCTGTTGCTGGAATGGGGCAAGGCATCGACAGGGGGGCACGAAGGGTGGAATGTTAGGCTGAATCAGAACCAGCAGCTGCAGGTCACCACAGAGCAGCCATTCTCAAAGCTCCGGCTCATTGTATCTTTGTTCCATACGCCCATTGGTTTGGGGTTCGAGACCCTGCTCTTGGTGACATACTACATTCTGGAACTTTAAGTATGAGATCCACGCTGGCGAAGGCAAACCACGCAACTATTTCATATAATTCCAGAATATACAATGCAAAAAGCCACCGAATGATCCAAGGTGAAGTAAGAGTCCACGGAGATGCCATCTCTGCAGACCAGCAAGAGAGCTTCAAAGAAACAAGCAATTACATACTTCATAAATCAGAGAACATTCACAAGGCAGGGTATTCCGCTGAAAGTTTAAACCCTTGTTCTAGGGCTGGATGTGTTCCCCTCTGAAAAACACACACTTTGCCCAAGTCAAGATTTCTACCTCAAACATTATGAGCAATCGCTGCCCTTTCGAAAAGTACTGCTGGGAGGCTAACAAGATATTTGGTACTCTTGGTTCTGAACATCTACACGGCTATCAGTTCTTACTGCTGCAAAATGATATTGAATGAAAACGTTTTTATTCATTCAACCACAAGCAGAGGAACAGAAGGACGGGACAGAAGAAAAGTATAAATTACAGCAATACTTAATAATGCGACAGTTACATTACAAAACTGATGGCCGATTTCTTTAACATCTAGAGAAATTCAGAGGTTCGCTGTTTGAGCTCAGATACTCTTCCTGCCAAACCAGGAAGAATTCCGTTATTTCTGGAAGATAATCTAAGGAATTTGGACTGTATCCCATAAGCTACATAATTAAGAAAGGTTTCACTTATCTGACGTTTTTTCTCCGCAATTATTTCATGCTTTATGTTTTAGGTTACCGGTTTCTCATGATCTCTTGAAGAGCAGAGTACATTTCCAAGTGATCTTTCGCAAAGGCTGAACTGTGAAACTGTGATTTCTGGATCGTTATCCACCTGCGTGCAGATAATGATCTGAGACCCTCCGCTCAGCGATACGCCGGAATCCTGTCACGCTTCCCGCAGCCCATCTTTTTCATTAACATTAATCTTCTCATAGATTAAAAAGAAAGTTATAAAATATTGCTCAGGAATTAAGTCACACCGTCATGCTGTCTGCCTTTGCTCTGTATCATTCTCAGGGAATCGCGGTCTCATTACTACAATTTCAGCACTTCATATCACAAAATGTAAGGTATTTGAGTGCATAATACATAAATCCCTTCCTTCAAAGGAACCGTAGACTTTGAATCGCTGGTAACATGCTGTGAGCTCCAAATTTTAAAGGTTATATGTACTACCTTTAAGTAATTAAAATATTTTTGTGGTGGAATAATTCATAAATATAAAGTTTATATTGTACAGTAAGCTGTTCCTCTATACAAAGTTTGAAGAGGAATTTAAGGTAAGCCTCTCTGGTAATGATCAGGCAATGTTTACATACCACATGTTCATGACAGTTCATACTGGTACGTTCGACTAGCGCATTTGGCTTCATTTCAAACGGGTGATCAATAGAAACGCAAGGCTCACTGTTAATGAGGTAAACGACGTACGCTATAGTTAGTGTGATCAACAATGGATCTTAGAACTTAATCAGACTGGTCATAGGGTTCATAAAAACTTGCAAACAAAACAAAAAGTTGTTGTAGATATGGGTTTGATTCAAAATAGGTAATTTGTTCGTTTTTTGTTTAATATTACTGGGGTCTGCGTTTATGTAACTACTACAACATAAGGTGTCCAGAAAGTGCACCTGTTCCCATTGATCACATTAAGTAGGAAAAGTACAAAACAAGATTTCACTCAGAAATCAATATCAAGTTTAAATACACAGACATTTACAGAGTTACGAACCAGCTCCTCTCTGGTGCTTCAATATTAATTATAGGCCATTATAATACATAACAGGGCTTTTCGCCTTAACAAATGCATCACTGATTTGGTGGGGAAAAACTGTATAAGTACAGTGCGGTACCTTATATGCGCGATCGCTGCTTTCAGGTGGTTGCGTCGTGCTTTTTACCGGCGTCTGAGCAAACAGACGCTCCCATGTCGCGTTCGCCATTTCTCCCGGAGATCGTGGAGTCGTGGCCGCTTCTTCACCAAGCAGACATCCTTAATTGTTCCGGTCTTTGTCCCTTATTGAAGACGGCGAATCATGCCTTGGTTAATACAACGACCTCCCCTTTGACTTCCTGTGCGTTTGGCCCTCTTGCTAGAGGGTGCAAACAGGTGAAACTGTGCAGGCAGCACGTCCGGCTGGCGTGTGGCGCCCCGGACGGATACACTGAAGTTTGCCTTCAAAATGCGATCAGGCGATATTACGTATTATTGACAAGTGTAGCGCAGGGTGTCGTAAATAATAAACTGAATATGTCACTTTAATGTGATATAACGTGATTGTTTTGTATGTTAATTTGTCATTGTTAAATAGAAAGGAACGGCTTGTCTCAAATGCTGAAAATACCTCGCCAGTTAAGGTCACGAAATACAAAATAACAGAAGTTTTATGCTGAGATACCGCCATCCATTCATCTTCGAACTATTTTTTTAGGTCGGCCCTCAGGTGCTCAAATATATGGAAAAACTATATTCTTGTAAATATGTGCTGTATACTGTATTCTTCTAATGCAATTGGCCAGAGAAAAGTATATTTATATCAACACAAATTAAAATTAATTGCACCCCTAAATATAATTAAATGAAATTTTATCAACAGATAATTCTCCTCTTTCACCAAGATGTAAAACCAATAAATGTGTTCTCCACACTATTCATTTATGGACTTTCCACAAAGCACTCAGCATGGGGGCCAATAATTGTAGCAATTTTTTTGTATATAACTGTACAATGTGATCCATCCACCCGTTTGTCTTCTAACCACTTATCCTGGTCAGCAGATCCCCATGCAACATATGTACAGATATTCCATATGCTGGGAAACTGCAATGTCACATAAAGCTGTTATTATTTAATACAGTTATAGTAAGTAGGGAAGTTCAGTGGCCAGTACTGCAGCCTCATGCTACTGGGGTTGTGGACTTGACTCCTGGCCCCGGATGTGTGCAACGATGCCCCTGAAGCTGCTGGAACATGTGTTCTCTGATGATCAGGCATCCTACCTAGGGTGTCACCCGTACAGTGCTTCCTGGGTTAGGCACAAGAGTCACCATGACAACCGCCCATGGAAGATGGATGGACAGATGTTTCTTATTGTTATGTTAATGGATGGCACTACACCTGGAGCCGATCTATATTACAGTATGTATGTATAACAAACTTTATATATAATACTATTTTGCATGGCCGACTCAAGAATTTTCTTGATTTTTACTATATTTTTATATGAAGTCTTAATGCTTATCCAGGAAAGGTAGTGTAATGTACGTGATTTATGCTACAACAGGG
This sequence comes from Stomatorhinus ivindoensis, assembly GCA_019775895.2. Classification (NCBI taxonomy): domain Eukaryota; kingdom Metazoa; phylum Chordata; class Actinopteri; order Osteoglossiformes; family Mormyridae; genus Stomatorhinus; species Stomatorhinus ivindoensis. Next base: position 10,264,272 of record JABFEB020000132.1, read on the forward strand.
GAAAATCAGTAAGGAGCATCTCCACGTGGTGTAGCGCACAGCACGCTCTGGGTGACTCACATGCCTCATACTTCCATTATCTCGCAGTTCCCCCACGTGGCCTCTGTTATCCAATAGCTGACAGAATAAAGAGGCAGCAACATCGAGCCATAATGGTGATGGAAAACTTTCAAAGACACTTCAGTGCTCATGCTGCAAAGTCTGAATATTTGCACTATAACAAGGTAGACTGTGACTGATACTGCCTGAATAATTAGATCTTTTTGTGCCAAATATCCCATTTTGTATGAGCATTATGAGCTGGTGAGATCTCTGGAGCGGGGTAATTGCTTGGAAGATGGTATGATGAGGTGCAGAGATTCTAAATTGTTCCAATGAGCCATTTTAATTTATGCATACGAAGACCCGCGTAGCAGCGGGCTCCTGAGCTGCTCGGAGACTTTAGATGAGCTGCTGATGATCACGTTAATGGGGAAAAAACTTAATTTGTTCTGTGATGGCAACAAAGACATCCCAGGGATCGAGCTGAATTGCAAGGGGAAGAACTAAGCTGACATAACCGAATCATTGTCGTGAGTCACGAAGTCGATTACATTGAGTGGATTTGGATCGTTATACTGGGTCGCAAAGATTTTTTAAATACATTGAGTGAATGTAGCAACTTCAATGGTCAAGGACATAAAAAAACAGGTTCCGTATAATTGAAGCATTGTGTTGTTGTCTAAGTGCTGTAACATCTGTTGAAAGGTATGGAGAGCAAACGAAATAAAGATGTAAGGTGGCAGCCGGGAGGACACTAGGATTAAAAGCAAAAGCTGGAAGGACATTTCAGCGAGGTCAAGATCAAGATCAAGGTAGTAATTATCATTAATAAAACCAAGAGTGATCATAACGTTCGCATATAACTTGGTGCTTAAAACATAAATATATAAGTTGGAATAGGTTTGAAGTGAAACGTTTCAGCAAAGACATCATTTGAACTGTTTGAAAAATAAAATCATACGAAATTTGCCGCAAAGCAAAATACAGGTCTTAGGTTTGGAAGTCAATAAACAACATTTTGGTATCGCCATCTGGTGGTCAGTTAGGGAAACACAGCAAATTCAAGAGGGAACCTTATGATTGATACTCGTATCAATATCTTATGACTGGCTATAAGGTTAAAATATAAAGAGAACGGAACTCTATATCTGTATAGAGTTCAGATACACTGTGATTCTGTCTGTCAGCAGCTTGTGAAATAGTGCTTTATCTGTGGAAAGATGAATCTGTATTTTTATCTAAATTATTCGGTTGGACGGGTGAAGAACTATGACATTAAATTCCTGCCGATTAATATATAATCAGCTGCATGCAGTTGGGGTGCCAATAGCGTGTAGCAGCAGACGTCACAAGGTATCAGTACACCTTGGCAGAATGGCAGCCCATCATACACCCTATATATACTATGGGCAGTTTTGAGATGCCAATTAGCCTGACACCATGTCTTTGGACAGTGGGATAAAGAGCCGACTCTACATCCACAGAGCAGGGGCAGAATTTAAACCCCGAAGCCTGGACGTGTGATGCAATTCCATGGCCACTTACCCAGTGCAGGATGTTGGTGATGAAAAGTGCTCAAAGTCGCTATTCGATAGCTTCAGATTTATTGCTTGCTTTTCTCACTGACAGCAGAACCTATCCTTGACTCTTGTTTCACAGAAAAATTCCAATGACGTGCTTGAGTCTGTACTCAGGGGTAGCATCCCACAGACCTGCCTGGTGTGAGCGATCAGCAGATTCTCAATGTATGATGACCTTTCAGGAACAGCATTCATATATCTGCCGGTTTGACGTCTAACAGCCCAGTCATAGCTCACACTAGCCTGAACTCCTGTGACTGTGGGCTGGGGGTGACGACCTGGATATCAGTCATTAAATCTGATGGATGTAGCCTCCTTTTAGAGAGCAGCGTTTTTGCATAGACACCACCTTGTCTGTGCCCACACCGGAGGACCGTGGTGTGTGCAGAGACACCCGTCCCAGAAGCGGTCGGGTCCTACAGGTCTCTCGTCTCACATCTAATGAGCTGCTGAACAGGGACTTAAGCCGCCAGTCCAGACCTTTTGGCAGGAGATGCGATCACGGCAAAAAGGGCAAGTCAAGGAAAATTACTCGAGGAGATGGGAGGAAATTAAAGAGAGAGCTTGATGTGTTCCCCTGCTTGTTCTGGAACAGTACTTCCATCCCCAATTTATTTTGGTATCTAAATCTGCATTATTTCAAACACCCTAAATCTTCTAAATCATGCTTCTGGAAACTGATTTAAGGAGCAAAAGAGGCTTCGACTTAAATTTATGACCCCCTGCTGAGTTTTCAAATACATCATTTATAAAAAATGTTCAGGGGTAAATACCTTAGGTACAGAAATACATCACGCCATTAAAGCACCCTGACTCTGTAGGGCTGTACAATCGTTTACACTCCCCCTGCCTTAAGGGCATGTCCGACATTTTCCGTATCGATGATCCCAGTGCACAGTGCATTTAATATCCTCCCTGATCAATATCCCCCTCACAGAGCCTGGTTTAACAGCTGGATTTATGACATTTGCTTTGAGGGGGGGGG